>JARQOD010000108.1:0-66607 GCA_033576555.1 Oophaga sylvatica
GATCGTCGCTAGATGAACCTGACGTCCCGGTAGATGACTCAGAAAACCGGGAAATGGCCACGGGTTTCAGGAGGGACACGTGAAAGGTGTCGGTGATATCAAGGCGAGGCGGAAGGGCTAGGCGGTAAACCACTGGGTTCACCTGCTCAAGAACTTTAAAGGGACCCAAATAGCGAGGTGCCAACTGGGTGGACTCTACACGTAGCCTTGTAAGGTTCTATGTATATATTCCTGAAACTCAGTTTGTTCGTCAGCCATTTTACTTTCTGTCTTGCTGCAGCTATCTTGCCCTCAGTCAAAATGGAGTTTCCAGCTTGCATGTTCCCGCCCTGATTCTCTCCTTTGCTTCTTAAGCAGCCACAGCTGAGCAATCAGTGCTTCAGAAACTAGCCTGCAGTGAACCTGTGACTTGACTCCTGTAAGCCTTGGACCTTGTACTCCAGCTATTCCTACTGAGGAACTCTGAAGCACTTGTGGACTCTGAACCCTGCTCTTTGAAAGACCCACGTTTGCATGGACTTACGGTAACAGAGAAGAAGATCCTGAATCTGTATTGGAGAGTGATTGCTGAGCTTGGATTACTCTGGCCTGCTGTGTCTCCTGTTTCTGTGTCTGCAAACTGTGTGACTATTTCTGCCAACTTGTATGAAGTAATACAGGACTTTTCTATATCAAACCTGTGACTCCTGTGTTTTCATCGCACCCAAGCACAAGACGCTATATGAACTGTACTACATACATTACAAGATTCTGAAGCCAAAACGTTAGTGTCTGCTGGGTCTGGAAGGCTGTGTCTGCTGTACTGTGGATATCAGACGTCCGGTTGTACTTTCTGTGATGACAGTGGTTGTGACTTCTCACAACCATTCCAGATGTCTGGTTGAAACTTCTGTGATGATAGTGGTTGTGACTTCTCACAACCATTCCAGGTGAGCAGTTCCCTTAATTTTTTTTTCTCTCTGCAGTATTGCCACAGGTGAACACTATTGTTTTTTTTTCTCTCCTCTTCTTCCAGTAATCCTGTCTTAAAAGATCTGGAAAATGGAGGCCCGCATAAAGGAACTTTGCGGAGTGACTGATAATATCCTTGCAGATTTGCAGAATATAAAGACCCGTTTTACAAATCTACAGGACCTCAATAATCACAATTTGCAAGTGGTTGGACAGACTACCCAGGATTTGCGAGCCAGGATTGAGGTTCTAGAGGGGCGAGTCCAGGCTCCTGCCGTAGCCCCGAGTGCTGGGATTCCCAAGTTGCCCCCTTTTCGTTTTGGCGGTGAACGTGAGAAATTCAGGGGATTTATTAATCAATGCAATCTTTTTTTTTCTGCACATGCTTCACAATTTCCCACTGAACGATCTAAGGTGCTTACTATAATTATGTTGCTTACCAACAAGGCTTTAATGTGGGCAAACCCTCTGATTGAGACTGAGGATGATTGTTTGAATCACCTTGATGATTTTATTTCAGCCATGGGGCAGGTGTTTGATGACCCCAATCGAGGTGCAACAGCTGAAGCAGCCATGTTAGCTTTGCGCCAAGGTAAGCACTCGGTAGCTGAATATGCCTTGGATTTCAGGAGATGGGCCCTTGATACCACCTGGGACAGTTCCGCCAAAAAATCTATTTTTCGAAAGGGGTTATCTCCACTGATTAAGGATGAACTTGCTCGTGCCGACCCTCCCACTGCGTTAGGTGACTTTATTAACTACTGCATCCGTATTGATACTCGTCTGACTGAACGCAGGCAAGAGAGATGGTTCGAAAGCAATCGTACTAACCTTTTCCTACCTTCCTCTCCAGCTAAGGAACCTTTGAGTAGGATTACACGGGAACCTGAACCTGAACCCATGCAGGTAGACTCTTTTACAACGACGGGTTAGTGATGCACGCAAGGAACATCGTTTTAAGGAGAATCTATGTTTCTATTGTGGTAAGTCAGGGCACTTCATTATAAACTGCCCCAGCCGTTCTCGTAAGACTACTGCAGCACTCATTCATTGTGAGTGTTGCGAGAGGGGATCTGTCAGGTCCGAGCCTCAGGCTCCAGAGAGATCTGCAGCAACAGATCTTGATTTCTCGGACTTAAACTCCGTTACCTCTGAGGATGTTGACTGTGTAAACGCTGCCATTTTTCAAGTTTCCTCAGCGGTGTCCCAGCTGAGTTGTAAGAAAAACAATTCTCATTGCTTTCTTTCCATCAAACTCTGGGTTGACTCAGCTTGGGTGTCTAGCTCTGCTATGATCGACTCAGGGGCAAGTGGAAATTTTATGGATGTCTCCTTTGCTCTGAAACAGGGAATACGTTCAGTGAAGAAGGCTACTCCAGTACAGATGGAAACTGTGGATGGCTCCCTGCTGACCTCTGGACCAGTGGATCAGGAAACAGAGCCTTTGAGGGTTCTTATGGGTAAAGATCATCAAGAGAAACTGTCCTTTATGCCTATCTCTTCTCCCCACTTTCCCATTATTCTAGGGCTACCATGGCTGCAGGCTCAGAATCCTACCATTAACTGGGAGACCAAGGAATTACACTTTCCAGAGAAACAGATGAGTCCAAAAGTTTCAGCTTGCTCTGTTCCTAAAGGAATCATGTCAGTCCCTGAACTACCAGCTGTATACCAGGACTATGTGGATTTATGTGACAAGAAGAACGCTGACCAGCTTCCTCCTCACCGTCCATATGATTGTCCAATTGAATTATTGCCTGGAGCAGAGATACCTTTTGGTAAGATCTACCCCCTGGCGGGGCCCGAGCTAAAGGCTTTAAAGGATTACATAGATGAAAATCTAGCCAAGGGCTTCATACGCCCCTCTTCATCTCCTGCAGGTGCACCCATCTTCTTTGTAAAGAAGAAAGATGGATCTCTGAGACCATGCGTAGACTATAGGGAACTCAATAAGGTTACTATTAGAAACCGTTATCCATTGCCTTTAATCCCTGAGTTATTGGAGAGAGTGCGACATGCCAAAATTTTTTCTAAACTAGATCTTCGTGGGGCCTATAACTTAGTCCGTATTAGACCTGGGGATGAATGGAAGACTGCATTCAGGTCACGCTATGGACACTTTGAATATCTAGTTATGCCTTTTGGTCTGAGTACCGCCCCAGCCACTTTCCAACACTTGGTGAATGACATCTTCAGGGATCTCCTAGATACAATCGTGGTAATTTATTTGGATGATATTCTAATTTTTTCTAACTCCACAGAGGAACATCATGGACATGTGAGAATGGTCTTGGAACGTCTAAGACAAAATCATCTTTACATCAAACTTGAAAAGTGTGAATTCCATAGGACCGAAATTCAATTTCTGGGGTATGTACTGTCTACACAAGGAATTAGTATGGATGGAAGCAAAACCCAAGCCATCAAGGATTGGCCAAGTCCTAGAAATGTGAAGGAGGTACAGCGCTTCATCGGGTTTGCCAACTTCTATAGACGTTTCATTAGAAATTTCTCTGAGGTAGTGTCACCTATCACTCATCTTACCCGGAAAGAGTCTAGGTTTTCCTGGACTCCCCAAGCCCAGGAAGCATTTTCCCGTCTAAAAGATAAATTTACCACTGCACCTATCCTAGTACATCCCAACCCCGAGCTTGCCTTCATAATAGAGGTGGATGCTTCAGACTGTGCCGTTGGAGCTATACTCTCTCAGAGAACAGGTGAGAAGAATGTCTTGCATCCCTGTGCCTTCTTTTCCCAGCAGTTGTCTTCGGCTGAGAGGAACTACGATGTGGGCAATAGAGAGTTGTTGGCCATTATTGCCGCCTTCAAAGAATGGAGACACCTTCTTCAGGGAGCTGCACAGCAAATAGTCGTCCTGACAGACCATCGTAACCTTGAGTTTATCAGGTCGGCTAAGTGCCTGACTCCTCGCCAGGCTCGCTGGAATCTTTTCTTAAACCAATTTAATTTTATCATCTCTTATAGACCAGGATCGCGCAACGGAAAGGCTGATGCACTCTCTAGGATTTTCTCAGCAGAGACACGTCCAATTACTCCTCCTAAGACTATTCTTCCTGACTCTAGATTCCTAGGAGTAATTCATAATCAAGACCTACTTAAGGACATCAAGGAAGCATACCATGCGGATTCCTTTTTGGCACAACCCCCAAGGGACGTAAGTCTTGTCTTTAAGAATGGTGTGTGGATTCAGGGACAACGTTTGTATATTCCTGAAACAGTCAGATTGAGAGTATTGCAACTCATTCACAATTCCAAGATAGCTGGGCATAGAGGAATTCTAAAGACACAGGAATTTCTCTCTCGTTTCTTTTGGTGGCCCACTTGCAGGAAGGATGTTTTAAACTATGTCACTTCATGTGAAGTCTGTGCAAGATGCAAAACACCTCGCTCCTCACCAACTGGTCTGTTACAGCCTCTTCCCACCCCGTCCCGCCCGTGGGGATCCATTTCTATGGACTTCATTGTGGAGTTACCAACCTCTCAAGGGAAGAACACCATTCTAGTGGTGGTTGACCGTCTAACAAAGGCAGCTCATTTTATCCCTTGTGTCGGCTTACCCACTGCAAAACAGACATCAGATTTGATGATTAAAGATGTGTTTCGCTTACATGGAGTACCGGATGAGGTTATTTCGGATCGAGGGGTGCAATTCACTTCTAGGTTTTGGCAAAATTTCTGTGCAGCATTGGACATTAAAGTAAACCTTTCTTCTGCTTTTCATCCCCAGACTAATGGACAGACCGAACGAACCAATCAAACCCTGGAGCAGTATCTCCGCTGCTTTATCTGCCACCTACAGGATGATTGGGTGGATCTACTTCCATTAGCTGAGTTCTCGTATAACAACTCTCAGAGTGCCTCCACTAAGCAGTCTCCTTTTTACTCTAATCTAGGTTATCATCCTAACATTCTACCACGATTTCCCATAGAAACGCCTTTACCAGCAGTGGCTGAAAGAATCACGTCTTTACAGAAGAATATGGATCTTCTAAAGGAGAATCTGGAATCGGCTCAGGAAAGGTACAAGAAAGCAGCAGATAAATTTCGTAAACCTGCACCAGCTTTCAAGGTAGGAGACTTGGTCTGGCTGTCAACCAGCAATCTTAAGTTAAGGATTCCATCGTCTAAGTTGGGACATAAGTACATTGGACCCTATAAAATCAGTAAAATTATAAGTGCCGTTGCTTGTCGTCTTCAACTGCCCAGAACTATGAGAATTCACCCTGTCTTTCATGTATCCCTACTAAAGGCTGCGACACCCAATACGTTTCCTGGACGTTCTTCTCCTTGCCCTGACCCAGTGCTGTCATGGAAATATATATTTCTTCCATATATTCAAAGTATATTCACATATATGTATTCACAGTTCACAGTTAGATAGATCTCACTTGCTAAAAAAACCTTGTGCTCACATATTTCTAGGCCAGATATAATCAGTCGTTTTAAAGAAATCTGGCCTCCATAAGACCTTCGTAAAGGAACAAATGCATGAAGTACAAAATGTCCTATTAGATATCTGTTGTTTACATTATAGTTATGCAAGGCAACTAGGTCACAAGAATATAAAACAATAATTCTGCAACTTCAGCTCTTTTAATCATAATTATCATATTTACACTAGAACAGCCAATAATCTAGCAGCTTTTAATTGTATGTTAATTGACTAACCAGCCCCTTTTTGTAAACGTATAAAACCTTGAAACAATAATAAATGTATGTCTTTGACGAACTGTTATACTGACACTTTCGTGTGGACAGTCCTCATTTCGTTCTGAGCGCTCAAAAAGACATTATATAGAGATTTGGACATGGCAAGCAGCAAACACAGGATATTTTTATCCTAATTAAATTTCCATATCAGTTGGCGCCTGCACGCGGGGAATTGGACGAAACGCACGAGGACTCGGCCGACCGGAGAGACGGGGGCGTTGGCCCTGGCCTTGGCACACGGGACGGAGACTGCAGCTCCATAAGTAAGGTAAGAAAACTTTGTCATCTTACCTGAATGTTCCCTGTGCCTAGTCCTAGCCTACACTTCCAGCCGGTCGGACGTGGTCATCACCGCATTTCCAGGTTGTGTAAAAAGTCCATACCCTTATCCAAAAGCCCTGGGATATAAGCCGAGTTGGTTGCTGCTGTGCTGTATAGGTTTCATGTTTTATGTGAACCGGGAGAAAGTTGGAACGGTGACTGTGTTTTTGCTTGCTGATCTCTGGGGCTGTATAGCAAAAGACAATTGCTGCATAAGTTCCCGCAGTAAACTTTCACGCACCGGGAGGCCATCCCAGTCAAATCAGACGTGAAGGGCGGGAGCTTTGTTTTGGATAAGTCCACGCAGATATTCTTCACACATTGGAGGGAGGTTATCCCAAAAAATCCAGTTGTGGAAGCGAGGGCTTTGTTCGGTTAAGTTTCTGCAGTAAACTTTCACGCACTGGGAGGCCATCCCAGTCAAATCAGACGTGAAGGGCAGAAGCTTTGTTTTGGATAAGTTCTCACAATAATTGTCCACGCACCGGGAGGCCATCCCAGTCAAATCAGACGTGGATAGTGAGAATTTTGATGAAGGCTATTGCAGATTACTGTGACCGGCGCACCGGCCAGGGCTACGGTACAGAGCGATAGAACCTTGAGCTTCGCCGCGCTCAGTGCAATTGGTGAGTTATCAGTTACCAGAGCAGCTTGTATGTGTCACAGATCATCAAAAGAGGGATTCGTATTCTCCCGGGTGTCTGTCTCATTGTCTGTATCAGGTACTGTCGCTTTAAATCACATCTCCGTGCGCTCTGTCAGTAACTCATTCAGAGCAGTGTGCTGGCTGCAGCAGCGAGAAAACCCCTTTGACCCCCCCTCCTCTGCAAATCACGTTATCAGGCATTCTGTTTCTTGGCTTTGATTTTTATTTTTTTTAAGCTAGTTTTTTGGCTACAGGTTTTAACGTGAGAATTATCAGGCATTCAGACTGAACTATATTCATTTTTTGCTATTCTGAGGAATAATAATTTTTTTTTTTTTTTTTTTGTTACGTGATTTCAGTGCCTATAGAGACAGCAAGCAGAGATATAAGGAAGGGAGGGGGGAAGCAGCCAGCTGACATTCCAGAGATTTTTAATTAGCTGTTTTAGTAACAAGGGTTGTTTTTCAGAGTTTTATGATTAATACGGTTTTTCTTTTCTCCCTTTTTGGTGAATTTATTTTTTTTTATGTTTACTTTTTCTAGAGTTTTTTACTAAATCTAACTTTTTGTTTTTTTTAAAAAAAATTTTTTTTCTTTTAAGTACATTTTAAATGATTTTGGAGAGATTTTTTTTTTTTCTCTAAGCAATTTATTTTAGAGCTTTATTTCTCCAGCCATTTTTTTTTTCTACAAGCTTGCCTTAGAACAAGGTCACATAGATAAGGAGAATTACAGGCTGTGGGAGAGAGCAGACACAAACTACGCAGTGGTCTGAGTAGCCCCTCCCGTGGGGCATTCGGCGAGGAAATAATAATAATTTTTTTTTTTTTTTTTTTTAAAAATGGGGAACAAGATGGGCAAGCAGGAAAGTCTTATGCTCCCTGGAGAGAAAACTGCCCCCAGCTGGTAGCTGAACAAGAAGGAGTAAAGTATGTAAACAATTACAGACAGCTCATGAAAGTGTGTGAAATCCATAAGAAGGGCAGACTCCAAGCTGCGGAATGGCAGGATGTATTGAAAAATAGAAAAGGGAAGCTAGTAGATTCAAAATTGCTGACTGATGCAAATGCATGGTACAAAGTGGCAGTAAACTTGCATCGTTTAGGAAGTCCAGAAAGATATGTGAACAAGCCAGGATATGATTTTTATGTGTACAAGATAGAGAAAGATGCTAAGCCATCACCACCCCCATATGGTGAAGGGAAATATTGGACATGTTCAGTCTGTTCTCAACAGAATCCATGGTACAGGGACACTTGTGTAGCATGCGGTGCCCCCCACCTCTCCCTAGTCATTATATCAGGAGAAGAAAGTGCAAATCTCCCTACACAAAACGCTACATGTAGCTGTGTAGCCCTGGTACACAATACCAGGAGGATGAGTGGAGAGGTAAAGGTTAAGTGTTCTTCATGACATCATGTACCTTCAAACACGCCCAGTAGGGGTGTGGAAGGGAGAGATTTAGTTAGTCTGTGTCCGGACTTCAGAGTGAGAAGTCAGTAGGAGAGTGTGTCCAGACTTAGGAGAGACAAGACGTCTTAGGGACTCTGCTCTATCTTCAGCTTAAAATTGTGGAGTCTAGTATAGGTACTTTAACGTACCCGAGCCTAGTCAAAGCTGTGCCCCACTGGAGACAGGCTGAAATATCTCCTGAGAACTGAGCAAGTCGAAGGGCAAAAGTGGAAGAAAGCAAGGAAGTGCTATAGGTGAAGAATACCTGCACGAATCTACCGGTTACTGGGGACCGAAGAATCATCTTTGTTTCAAGCAAGGTGATAAGATAGCCAGAAATCTACCGGACCCTAGGTCGCGGCGGATAAGCCATACAGTCAGTACGTAAATGGGGTCAGAGGAAGTGAGGACCGTGAGTCAGTGCACGACAATATAGGAAATCACCTTTCTCACAAAAAAGGCTCCAACCACAACACTGATCGGGCAGAACAGCTAAAGATAAGCTGGAATCATAGAGAGGACTACGCTTCAGGCTGGTCGTACTCAGCTTCATTGGAGTTAAAGGAGGCCCCTAACTTGCTTAACCGTTTGCCTCAAAGCTCATCCTCCATCAACCCCATCAGCCTCCCTGGGACCTGCTTTACCATTCTGCAAGTAAAGGTATGGAAAGACTTTGACTGTGTGAGACTGAGTTATTACTGCATGCCTGCACAATCCCTACCTAACTACCGACCTGAGGGAAGAGTCCCACCTGTAGGGGACCCGACATCTAGCTGCCTCACCATCCCCTCAGAGATCTACAGCAGCGCTGGTACTAATTACCAGAATACTACAGGTGGCGTCACGAACTGTATATAGTTATCCCCTGTAAATATTCCCCAACAACATACGCCAGACCGCCCGGGCCACAGACCGAGCCACAGCTACCTGTGACAAAATCCCCATAGACTTCTACGGGCTCGGCTCTGAGTACCCCATTGCCCTGGTAACCCACAATTGTGGTGGCGGGTCGACACAACTAAACTTGGCGTCACGAACAGGATACGAAACTCGCAGAATTGCGAGCCCTGCGTGCCTATGTAACTGTTTGAGTGAAAAAGACTGTTGCTGTTGTTTGGCGCCAAATACCGCCATATTTGCCGCCAGATTCGCGCCTAAAGCGTTGGAGAAGAAGGTGGGCGTACCTGAAAGAGCGCGCAAAGTCTTGGACACGCCCCCGGCTCTGACTCATCGGAAGGTCCTGCGACAGGAAGTAAACGCTCTGACATCAGAGCGCCTGCGACGAAGGTCCTATTCCCACTGCGGTGCCTGTGAAGAAGCAGCGTCTGAAACCGGTAGGCTCCGTTTAACCAAGGGGGCGCTAAGATGTCACAACAACAGGCTGACAGTGCGGCCCCGGCCGGAGGGCTTAATCCCGCACCGTCTGGTATTGTAGCGCCAGATGGAGGCGCAGGCCCAGCACCTAGTCCGGTAGTCCCGATCATGCCACTAACGCTTCCATATATGCCTGGGGCGAAATGGCTTCCCCAGTACAGCGGTGAGCCAGGCACATTATCAGGCTTCAAGCGGAAGTTAAGCAGCCTATTGGAAATGTACTCCATGCCTGAGAAACAAAAAGCTGCTGTGTTAATAGGGCAGTTAACTGGCGCTGCTGAGAGGGAAGTGGAGACTTGGGATACCGTTGATCTGGAGTCGGTACCTGCGATTTTCCTTAAACTAAATGCCATATTTGAAGACCGCACAGAAACGGATCTCCGGATGGCCTTCTATCACTGTTCACAACAGCCAGGTGACAGCATCCGGGACTATGCTTGCCGATTGCAAGGAGCCCTGAAAGCACTCAAGCAAATTAACCATTTAAATGCTCTCCATGAGAATAAAATGTTGAAAGAACAGTTTATACAGGGATTGAGATCCCCAGAGGAACGCAGAACTGTAAATTGGTGGTCCTTAGATCATCCGGATGCTACCTTTGATGCCCTAAAGGACATGGCAATAAAAGGCTGCGGCCCCTGGGCAAACCCGAGGTGGCCACCCAACATCATCAGGGTGAAGTCACTCTGGACCCGGCAGTAACCCCCTGTTCCCCGCTAGTGGCAGAAACCAAAACGCAGGTGACACCTCCTAGTGAATTGGACTGTCTGCGCTCAGAGGTGCGCCAGCTGACTAAAAATCTGGCCGCTGTGATGAGTGCCCTACAGCTGCGGAAAGAAGAGGAAGGGAAGATCTTGCTAGCTGACTGCCCAGAGGACGTTCCGTGGATGCACCGGAGGAGAAAGAAGACGTCGCCCCCCCGGAGGAGGACAACGCCACCCCCAGGAGCAACCTCTGATCAACAACCTTCTCGTCGAGAGATCGTCTGTTTTCGCTGCAACCGAAAAGGTCATTTGTCTCCACAGTGTCCTTTAAACGGGCAGAACCTGGGTCCAAGGGCCAACACCCAGGAGAATACCCGCCAGGCCCCCTAGACTGGAACCGCAGGTATGTGGGCGGGCGACCCTACCTGTCCATTATTTTAGATGGGATTGCTGTTCCAGCATTGCTAGACACTGGGTCTCAAGTCACCCTCATACCTGATGCCCTATATACCAAGTACTGGTCAATGGACGATCTTAAACCCCGAGCCTTGACTTTACCGTGTATGCTTCTAATGGTCTTCCTGTAGAAGTACTTGGAACAAAATGTGTAGATGTAAAGGTGGGAAGAGAGGAGTTGAAAGACCAGGGACTTCTGGTAGTGAAGACTGTAAATGAGGAGAATGGTCTAAATATAATATTGGGTACTAATGTTATTGGTAATTGTTTGGAAGAAGTAGTGTTCTTGCTCCAACAGCTCGCTGAGATTGCCCGACCAAGGCAGAGAGGAGTCATCCAAAGAGAGATCCGGGCCCTGGTGTGTCAGCAGCAAGCGAAGCTTACCGACGGCGAAATTGGTAATGTACGGGTCACTGACTCAGTTCCTATTGTGATACCCCCAATGAGTGAAATGATCATTTGGTGCAGGGCAGCCATAGGTCTGAGAGGACAGAATTACCAAGCTGTAGTAGAACCCCACCATTCAGAACATAGACCTACACTTATGACTGCTAGAGGAGTAGTAGAAGTGGTGAATGGGAGAGTACCTGTACGGCTTCTCAATTGGGGAGATGATGAGGTAAATTTACCCCGTTATGCAACCATTGCTAAACTTCATGCTGTTGATAATAATTCTATTCTCCCGGCTGAGTCCTTAGACTCCTGTCAAATAGAGGAGGACAATGACCCAGCAACCCAGGTGGCGGAGTGGTGTCAGCAACTCCATGTTGGGACAGACACCACTCCCGCTCACCAGAAGCAAGGGGTATTACGGGTGGTGCAAGAGTACGCCCAAGTGTTTAGCAAAAATCCACTTGATTTTGGGATCATTAAGGGAGTACAACATCATATCCCTACTGGCAGTCATCCTCCCATCAAAGAGCGGTATAGGCCCATACCTCCAGCTCATTATCAGAAGGCTAAAGAAATGTTGAATGATATGAAGAAAGCTGGGGTGATAAGGGATAGTTGTAGTCCCTGGGCAGCCCCTCTAGTTCTGGTTAAAAAGAAAGATGGTAGTATGAGAATGTGTGTGGATTACAGGCAGGTGAACCGCATAACACACAAGGATGCATACCCGTTACCACGTATAGAGGAATCATTAGCTGCTCTGAAAACGGCTAACTACTTTTCTACCCTTGATCTGACTAGTGGTTACTGGCAAGTGGCTGTGGCTGAGGAGGATCGTGAGAAAACGGCTTTCACCACCCCAATGGGGCTCTGTGAGTTCGACAGAATGCCGTTTGGACTCAGTAGTGCCCCAGGAACATTTCAGAGAGTGATGGAAAACTGTCTGGGACATCTCAATTTTGAAACCGTGCTGCTATACCTAGACGACGTTATCGTGTATTCCAAGACATATGAGGACCATCTGAAGCACCTGGCAGAAGTGTTTGAGTCCCTGTCCAGGTACGGGATGAAGTTGAAACCCTCAAAATGCCATCTACTCAAGCAGAAGGTACAATACTTGGGGCACATCGTCAGTTCGGAAGGAGTAGCGCCGGACCCAGAGAAAGTCACTGCCATCCAGAAGTGGCCGGAGCCGAAGAACCTTAAGGAAGTGCGACAGTTCCTGGGACTAACGGGTTACTACAGGAGATTCGTGAAAGATTACACGAAGAAGGCAGCTCCTTTACAGGACCTCCTGGTAGGACAATCCTTAAAGAGCAGAAACCCTCCCTTTAACTGGGGGAAAGAACAGGCTGAAGCATTCCAAAAGATGAAAGAGATCCTTACAGGTGATGAGATCTTAACCTATCCTGATTACAGCCAACCGTTCCTGTTGTACACCGACGCCAGTAATGAAGGGTTGGGAGCCGTTCTCAGTCAGAAGCAGAATGGACAAGAAAAAGTCATTGCATATGCCAGCAGAAAACTCAGGCCAACTGAAAGGAATCCGGAAAATTATAGCAGCTTCAAGCTAGAGTTTCTGGCGCTGGTCTGGGCCATTACTGAAAGATTTAAGCACTATCTGGCCTCCAATAAGTTCACGGCGTACACAGACAACAACCCGTTAACGCACCTGGAAACCGCCAAGCTGGGTGCCATGGAGCAGCGATGGATGGCTCGGTTGTCCAATTACCAGTTTACTATCAAGTACCGGGCAGGTCGAAAGAATGCTAATGCTGATGCGTTGTCCCGAATGCCGCATGACTCTGACACGGAAGAAGAATCGGACGACCTGGAAGAAATTGAGCTACCCGCGTTCCATCGAAATGGGGTAGTCCACGAGCATCAAGTCCACAGAAAACAAAATGGTGCAACATTAAATCCTTTACCCCATCACAGCTGGAAAGAGACTCAGGACAGTGATCCAGTGGTCAGCCACATCAAGGAGTTGTTAAAGCAAGAAGGCTCCTCTTTGGAAAAGGATGCACCTATGCCCGCCAAGCTCCTGTGGAACGAGAGAAGCAGGTTGTTCCTGTACCGTGAGAAGTTGTGCAGAAGATACGTCAACCCCAGAACCCATGAAATGGTCTGGCAAATCGTGGTCCCCAAGACAGACGTCCCTATGGTGTTGGAAGCGTACCACGATCAAGCAGGACACTTTGGCTGGAGGAAGCTGGAGACCCTGTTGAGATGCCGGTTCTATTGGGTAGGGATGCGCAGCTCCATCGAGAGGTGGTGTCGGAACTGTGGACCCTGTGGTCTTAGAAGAAAGGACTACGGAAGTCAGAAGGCCCCCCTGCAACCTATCCGGACGACTCGTCCCCTGGAGATTGTGGCCCTGGACCACGTCAAATTGTCGCCAAGTAGATCTGGATACTCATACGCCTTGACCATGGTGGACCATTACTCCAGATTTCTGGTAGTCGTTCCAGTGAAAGACCAGACTGCAGTGACGGCAGCGAAGACCTTTCAAGCAAGCTTCTGCAGACCGCATGGGTATCCCGAGCAAGTCTTAACCGATCAGGGACCTGCTTTTGAAGCCGATTTATTCAAGGAATTCTGTCATATGTACGGGTGCAAGAAAATAAGAACAACACCATATCACCCTCAAACCAACGGTCTTTGTGAAAAGATGAACCATATTGTCCTTGACTTGTTGAGATCCATACCGTTGGAAGACAGGAATCGATGGCCGGATTTACTACCTGATTTGGTTGATTTGTACAACCATATACCTGTAAGCTCAACTAACTGCACTCCAGCCTATCTTATGAGAGCAAGGCCCGGAAAACTACCAATGGATCTAGAACTTGGAGTGGTAGAACCGGAGGCAGACGACGCTGTTGAGAACTGGGACGTCAATCGGCAAGAGCAATACAGAAGAGTACAAATCTGTGTAGAGGAAAGTCTCAATAAGGCACGGGAGAAACAGGAAGATGTTTACAACAGAAATGCTCCTGCCAAGCCTTTGATGCCTGGAGAGGTAGTATTAAAAAGAAAGAGGAAAATGCATAAACTGGATAATCAGTGGGAGCAAGAACCCTACGTCATACAAGATTCTAAGTACGACAACGGAAAAGTTTGTGTCGTCAGTAAAGACGGAGGAAAAACAATAACCACTGTGTCTAGAGACCATTTGAAACTATGTCCGGAACCCTTGAAACGTTGCGACAAGAACCCTGTCTTCAATCAAAGAGAAAGAAAGGAAGAGGTCCTACACACCGATCTGGGAGATTTTCCTGCGGATTGGCCCCGACTGGGAGATGCTGTGATAATTCCAGTGTTGCAGTTTTATAAGCCACAAGAGGACGTTTTACCTCCAGTTGTGCCTGTAGTGCCAGTTGAACCCGCTCAGGAGTTACCCCTTCCAGCAACACCTCAACCTGTAGAACCTCAAGATGGATCATCTGTAGCAGCGCCCCATACTATGGGATCCCCTGGTGAAGCTGACTCACACCGCCCAGCCATCAGTACGCTTGCCAGATCCATAGAAAGGTTAAGGCAGTTCTATGGTTTACCGTTTCATAGTGCAGACAGATCGCAAATTGATTTACCTGAAACTACACCACGTAGGTCAGAGAGAATCACAAAAGGGAAATTACCCATTAGATATCAGCAATAGTTATGACGAACTGATGTAAATATATTGTGAAAAGTCTATATATATAAATGTGTTTTTCCCTATTATGTCTTCGTTTAACAATGGACTCAGAGGCTGAGGACTGAGCCAGCCCAAAAACTGTATCCTGTAAATAGTTGCACTTTGTGCCTTCTTAATGGTTTCACATGAAACCTTGACTCACCTCTGAAACAAAACCCGTGTGGTGTGGCACTGAGTGAGGTCTGCACTTGGATGTCCTGCAGCCCACCCAGGACCCACGTTGAAGGTTTGGTGCGGGTCCTTCACAAGTATCTTGTAAATTTATTTATTGAATATTACTTGTATTTTTGTATTAAAGTTTGTAACGTTTAAGGTATTCTTACCTCCCGGATGGGAAGATGTTATTGTTCCAAATGTTATGCATAAACAAAATTTTTCTGTCTTTTGTATTCCACAGCCCGGGAGTGCTGTCGTTTACCATGGGGGAATGTGTAGCCCTGGTACAC
The DNA here is from genome assembly GCA_033576555.1 of Oophaga sylvatica. Lineage (NCBI taxonomy): Eukaryota > Metazoa > Chordata > Amphibia > Anura > Dendrobatidae > Oophaga > Oophaga sylvatica. The sequence goes on from JARQOD010000108.1 coordinate 15,172, forward strand.
AATACCAGGAGGATGAGTGGAGAGGTAAAGGTTAAGTGTTCTTCATGACATCATGTACCTTCAAACACGCCCAGTAGGGGTGTGGAAGGGAGAGATTTAGTTAGTCTGTGTCCGGACTTCAGAGTGAGAAGTCAGTAGGAGAGTGTGTCCAGACTTAGGAGAGACAAGACGTCTTAGGGACTCTGCTCTATCTTCAGCTTAAAATTGTGGAGTCTAGTATAGGTACTTTAACGTACCCGAGCCTAGTCAAAGCTGTGCCCCACTGGAGACAGGCTGAAATATCTCCTGAGAACTGAGCAAGTCGAAGGGCAAAAGTGGAAGAAAGCAAGGAAGTGCTATAGGTGAAGAATACCTGCACGAATCTACCGGTTACTGGGGACCGAAGAATCATCTTTGTTTCAAGCAAGGTGATAAGATAGCCAGAAATCTACCGGACCCTAGGTCGCGGCGGATAAGCCATACAGTCAGTACGTAAATGGGGTCAGAGGAAGTGAGGACCGTGAGTCAGTGCACGACAATATAGGAAATCACCTTTCTCACAAAAAAGGCTCCAACCACAACACTGATCGGGCAGAACAGCTAAAGATAAGCTGGAATCATAGAGAGGACTACGCTTCAGGCTGGTCGTACTCAGCTTCATTGGAGTTAAAGGAGGCCCCTAACTTGCTTAACCGTTTGCCTCAAAGCTCATCCTCCATCAACCCCATCAGCCTCCCTGGGACCTGCTTTACCATTCTGCAAGTAAAGGTATGGAAAGACTTTGACTGTGTGAGACTGAGTTATTACTGCATGCCTGCACAATCCCTACCTAACTACCGACCTGAGGGAAGAGTCCCACCTGTAGGGGACCCGACATCTAGCTGCCTCACCATCCCCTCAGAGATCTACAGCAGCGCTGGTACTAATTACCAGAATACTACAGGTGGCGTCACGAACTGTATATAGTTATCCCCTGTAAATATTCCCCAACAACATACGCCAGACCGCCCGGGCCACAGACCGAGCCACAGCTACCTGTGACAAAATCCCCATAGACTTCTACGGGCTCGGCTCTGAGTACCCCATTGCCCTGGTAACCCACAATTGTGGTGGCGGGTCGACACATAGCCCCCAGACACAACAGTCCACTGCTAGGGCTTCACAGGGGAGTGGTATAGCTACAGGGCTGCTAGCATGGAACCATGACACTGATCCACCGCAGCCTCAGCAAGGAAGTGGGAAATCCCCATGCAGCAAGACAACTTTAAAGCCCAAATCTCACCCAGTGTATGCACCAAGTACACCATGTCACTTCTTATCTGATGAAGATGAAGATGCAACGTCACACATGCTGCCCAATACTAGGGAAGAAAACACACAAGCACCAATAGAGCAGGGACAGGTAGAGGCACCATCCTATGAGCCCTTCATCCCAAGCCAGGTGATCAGTATGCTGCCAGACCCAGGGATACACCCCATGCTATTTTGCCAAAAAATGCAGCAGATCCAGCAAACGTATACAGCAGCCTGGATTGATCTCTGGACTGAAATGGAAATAAAAGCAGGTGATGCATTCTGGTCAATTATGAGAGAACACTTCAAGCATCCAGCAGAGTTAGATGCGTATGCCTGGGAGACAGGACCAAAGCTAATTGAGCAACTCAGAGAATGGGCCAAAAGCAGACTGACAGGACAAACTCTCAGCCTACATGTCACGAGTCAAGACAAGACAGAGTCTGTGGAGAAGTTCCATGACAGAGTAATGCAAGTGTTTCAAGAGTTGGGCCTCATTACCCATGATCAGACACACAGACGGATGTTGGCACAGGCTTTTGTGCATGGACTGAGAGAACCAATCAGGAAACCACTGGTAGCAGCCAGGCCTGAGTACACGTCAATAGCAATGGACACCCTGCTCACAGTAGCAAAAAGGATTGAGTCCCGCCGGGACAGAAGGAATGTCAAGTGTTACAACTGTGGCAAGCTTGGCCATTACCGGAACCGCTGCAGAGAACCCCTACGACCCACCACTTTGTCTAGAGAAGCAAGCCAAGGAAGAAACACAGAAAGCAGTGAAGAACCCCGTCCATAGGAAAAGAGCACACCAAGTCCACAAGGAACCCCACCAGTGGGACCAATATCCTGAGAGTGGATGGCGTAGTCATATCTTTTCTTGTGGAACTCCGCAACCTCACCTACCTATCAGAATCTTCTGCTTCCTGCATGGGAATTGATGGTCAAGTCAGATATTTCCAGATTATGAAGCCCCTGAGCGTGTGGACTCAGCCAGAACACTCCATCATGTCCCAGTTTGTTGTGTAAAAAACCTGCACCCTCAACCTATTGGGAGTGGACCTACTGCAGAAGCTGAAAGCGACCAGAGTGTTCCAGGAAGATGGGACCATGACACTTTCTTCACCCTGACCCAAGAAGAAACAGGAACCTCAAACAACCACACTGCAGACCTATCACTGGAGGTGCTGGACATAGTACCAGAAAAGCCACTCCATCACCCAGAGTCAAGATGTCTCTGACCAACTGAAGGTCTAAGTGAACTCGCCTAAGAAGACGGCCTGAGAACTTTGACATTGGCCAGGATATTCAACTCAAGAAGGTGTCATGTGTGCATCGCCACGAAGATCGTCGCGGTTGCACATTCTGACTTCTCACAGCTGAGTTGCTGTTTCTTTGTGTTTGGCAGTTAGGGAGTTAATTCTGTCTGTGCTCAGTTCTGGGAATGGGTGCAGTCTCTCCCGGCTGCAATTAATTATTTGTTGATTGGTTTCCTTTAAATCTCTGGTTGTCTGTTTGGGAGTTGCCAGTGAAATTCTTCATGCAGACCACAGATAGGATTGTATCTGTATAGACTTAAAGTTATAGAGCTCCTTAGTTGTTTTAAGCTCACCTTTCTTAGAGTTTAATATCCCAGATCATTTATGTTCCTTCTGTGTTTGAGTGTGTATGCAAGTCTGTGTTTTCTCCAGTCTGTCTTGTATTGCTAATCTGTGTATTTGGCAGAGATCAGCCCATATCCTTTGGTGGTAATCAGAATCCTTCTTAGGACTGATTACAGGGTTCGGGGACTGATAGGAGACAGGGTTGGGCTGGAGACTTGGACCTCTGAACCATTATCAGTACCTCCAAGGTGAGGGATTAGTTAGGACCCCAGTTTAGGGTCAGGTTAGACCCCCGGTCCTCTTCTTTCCTGTGACAGTGTATCAAGTCCTCAAGATTAACCCTGAGTTCAACGGATATCGTGTCAGGTAAATCTATTCTATATTTACATGCTGATGTTGCTAATCTATATGTTGTATAGAGTGTTGTTCTTTTAAGAATAGTTTACTGACATCGTACACATATCATAAGACCGCGTGACATTTTCACTGGCCCATAAAATTATTCCCAGTTGCCATGGATCCAGTAGCCCAGCTGGCTCTGCAGTTGCAGGGTTTATCCATGGAGCTGACGGACATTAAGTCCAAAGTTTTGTCTCCCCTGGAGCAAACCAGAGTTGAACCTAAGGTTGCTCTCCGGACAGGTTCACTGGTGGGCGAGACAAATTTTTTACCTTCAGGGAAGCATGTAAATTGTATTTTCGGCTTCGGCCTCGATCATCAGGGAGTGAAGAGCAGAGAGTGGGAATTGTTATCTCGCTCCTACAAGGGGACCCTCAATCCTGGGCATTTTCCCTTCCTCCGGGATCCCTGGCTCTACTGTCTGTAGATCAATTTTTTACTGCCCTGGGATTGGTATATGATGACCAGATCGGGTCTCTCTTGCTGAGACAAAATTACGTAAGTTACAGCAGGGAGATCGTCCGGCAGAGGAATTTGCTTCTGAGTTTCGTAGATGGGCCACAGATACTCAGTGGAATGACCAGCTCTTAGGAGTCAGTTTTGTCATGGGCTTTCTGACAAATTAAAGGACGTTTTGGCTCAGTATGATTCTCCTCCATCACTGGAGGCTGCTATGGCCCTGGCTATCCGTACTGATAGACGGCTTCGGGAGAGGGGTGAGGTAACTCCACTCCCTGTTGTTTCTCCACCTACCACTAAAGTCCCTTATGTTGAGGTTCCCCTTGTCTGTTCGGATGAGCCTATGCAGTTGGGAGGGACATCATTTCGTAGGAGGGGATTGGCGGTACGCCGCAGGACTAGAAGGTGTTTCTTTTGCGGGAAAGAGGGACATTTTGTTGGGGGATGTCCGTCCCGTGCCTTGTTGAGCAAGAAGTCGCCGGAAAACTGTTAATCCCAGGTTGTGTGGTGGACGACAACCTGGGAGTATGTATTTCGTCCGCTAGTTCTTCTCAGTTCCTTGTACCAGTGGAGGTGGTGGTTGGTACGAGAGTGGAGAGATTTTCTGTTCTTCTTGATAGTGGGTTCGGGGCTAATCTGGTTGACGCTCAGTTTGCTCAGGCTCAAGGTATGCATCTGAGTGTATTGGTCAAACCGATCCCTATATTCTCCATTGACGCCAGGCCTCTCGGCCAAGGTAGCTTTGTTCATGAGGTTCATAACATTGACCTTCGGGTAGGGGCAATACATAGGGAACTATTATCTTGTTATGTGTTGGAGGGTCTACCTACTCCTATTGTGTTGGGACTTCCTTGGTTGGTTAAACATAACCCTGTGATTAATTGGCAGTCCAGAGAGATAAGCCAATGGGGTGAGTTTTGCAAAAGTAACTGCATGAACACAGTCATCAGTGCGGTCGTGCCTAGTACTTTGCCTCCTTTTTTGGAGGACTTTGGGGATGTGTTCTCTGAGGAGGGGTGTCAGGAGTTGCCTCCTCATCGTGTGTATGACTGCTCTATTAATTTACTTCCTGATGCTAAGTTACCTAAAGCTAGGTTATATAACCTTTCTGGTCCTGAGAGGCAGGCTATGAAAGATTATATTTCGGAAAGTCTGGCTAAAGGGCATATTAGACCTTCATCTTCCCCAGTGGCTGCGGGGTTCTTCTTTGTGAAGAAGAAAGATGGAGGCCTACGCCCTTGCTTGGATTTCCGCGAACTTAATCGGATTACTGTTCGAGATCCGTATCCACTCCCTCTGATTCCTGATCTCTTCAATCAAATTGTTGGCGCCAAATGGTTCTCTAAATTGGATCTCAGGGGGGCGTATAATCTGATTAGGATAAAAGAGGGGGATGAGTGGAAAACGGCGTTTAACACGCCGGAGGGACATTATGAGAACCTTGTCATGCCTTTTGGTCTGACTACTGCACCAGCAGTATTCCAACATTTTGTTAATGACATTTTTCGTCATCTGGTGGGGCTGTTTGTGGTCGTATATTTGGATGACATTTTAATTTACTCGCCAGATCTTGTGTCTCACCAGGAGCATGTGAGACAGGTGTTGCAGATCTTGCGAGACAATAAACTATACGCCAAACTGGAGAAGTGTGTATTCGCCGTACAGGAACTTCAGTTTTTGGGTTTCTTGGTGTCAGCCTCCGGTTTCCGTATGGACCCTGAAAAGGTGAGAGCAGTGCTTGAATGGGATCAGCCAGAGGATCTTAAGGCTCTGCAGCGTTTTCTGGGGTTTGCTAACTACTACCGGAAATTTATTTGTAATTTCTCATCTGTTGTCAAACCTCTCACTGACATGACAAGAAAAGGGACGGATTTTTCTAAATGGTCGGACAAGCTTGCCAAGCTTTTTCCTCTTTGAAAAAATGTTTTGCTTCGGCACCCGTTCTCATCCAACCAGATGCATCACAGCCGTTCGTTGTGGAGGTGGACGCGTCTGACGTAGGGGTGGGTGCAATATTGTCCCAGGGTCCGTCCCCTGGTAAATGGCATCCGTGCGCTTTCTTTTCTAAGAAATTGTCGTCCGCCGAAAGGAATTATGATATCGGCAATAGGGAACTTTTGGCCATTAAGTTGGCTTTTGAAGAATGGCGTCACTTTTTGGAGGGGGCAGTCCACCCGGTCACCGTCATTACTGATCACAAGAACCTGCTGTATTTGGAATCTGCTAAGCGTCTGAATTCCAGACAAGCTCGATGGTCGTTGTTTTTTACCAGGTTTAATTTTGTTGTCACTTATCGCCCTGGATCTAAGAATGTTAAGGCTGATGCCTTGTCTCGCAGTTTCCCAGGGGCCGGGAAAACGGATGACCCGATTCCTATCCTTCAGGAGGGGGTGGTAGTGTCGGCTGTATGTTCTGAGCTTGAGGAGGAGGTGTTAGAGGCTCAGGGGGACGCCCCTGCAGGACCTCCAGGGAGACTGTTTGTCCCAAATCAGTTGAGACAAAAGGTTATTGAGGCACATCATAATTCTGCTTTAGCAGGACATCCAGGGAGTAAGGCTACTTTAGATCTCCTTTCTCGCCGGTTTTGGTGGCCTAACGTTAATAAAGATGTTTTAACTTTTGTCGCGTCCTGTGGGGTTTGTGCTCGTTCTAAGACCCCTCATACCCGTCCGTCTGGGACCCTCTTACCCTTGAAACTTCCGGAGCGTCCATGGACTCATTTGTCTATGGACTTCATCACGGACCTTCCGCAGTCGTCAGGGAAGACTGTCATACTGGTGGTTGTTGACAGGTTCAGTAAGATGGCACATTTCATTGCTCTTCCTGCCCTCCCTAATGCTAAAACTCTGGCGCAGGTGTTCATTGGGGAGATTGTGAGACTTCATGGGTTGCCTTCTGATGTGGTGTCAGATAGGGGGTCTCAGTTTGTGTCCAAGTTTTGGAGGGCATTTTGTTTACGTCGGGGGATGCAATTGTCATTTTCCTCGGCTTTTCATCCGCAGACCAATGGTCAGACAGAGCGTCTGAATCAAAGCCTAGAGACTTATCTTCGGTGTTTTGTCTCAGAGAACCAGGAGGACTGGTCTTCTTTCTTGCCTCTGGCAGAGTTCGCTCTTAACAACAGGCGGAGCGAGTCCACTGGTAAATCCCTGTTTTTTGGGGCATATGGTTTTCATCCCCAGTTTTGTACTTTCAATGGGGGGGGCCCTTCTGGGGTTCCTGAGGAGGAGCGTTTCTCGTCGTCACTTGCTTCAGTGTGGAGAGGTGTATTGAATAATCTGAGTGCTATGGGGAACCGTTATAAACGTATGGCTGATAGGAGGAGAGTTTCTGGTCCAGATCTTAATGTGAACGATCTGGTATGGTTGTCTACCAGGAATATAAAACTTAAAGTTCCCTCCTGGAAGCTGGGCCCCAGATTCATCGGGCCGTACAGGATCAGTTCCATAATTAATCCTGTGGCATTTCGTCTGGACCTCCCTCCTACGTTTAAAATTCATAATGTGTTCCACAAGTCATTACTTAAGAGGTACGTGGCACCAGTTATACCATCACCTCTACCTCCTCCTCCAGTGGTGGTCAATGGTAACTTGGAGTTTCAAGTGTCAAAGATCATTGACTCACGTCTGAATCGCCGGTCCCTTCAGTACTTGGTGCATTGGAAGGGGTATGGTCCAGAGGAGAGGACGTGGGTTCCTGCGTCTGACATTAACGCAGATCGTTTGGTGCGGACCTTCCACAGAACTCACCCGGGCAAACCTGGCCCTGAGGGTCCGGAGGCCCCTCGTAGAAGGGGGGGTACTGTCATGTGTGCATCGCCACGAAGATCGTCGCGGTTGCACATTCTGACTTCTCACAGCTGAGTTGCGGTTTCTTTGTGTTTGGCAGTTAGGGAGTTAATTCTGTCTGTGCTCAGTTCTGGGAATGGGTGCAGTCTCTCCCGGCTGCAATTAATTATTTGTTGATTGGTTTCCTTTAAATCTCTGGTTGTCTGTTTGGGAGTTGCCAGTGAAATTCTTCATGCAAACCACAGATAGGATTGTATCTGTATAGACTTAAAGTTATAGAGCTCCTTAGTTGTTTTAAGCTCACCTTTCTTAGAGTTTAATATCCCAGATCATTTATGTTCCTTCTGTGTTTGAGTGTGTATGCAAGTCTGTGTTTTCTCCAGTCTGTCTTGTATTGCTAATCTGTGTATTTGGCAGAGATCAGCCCATATCCCTTTGGTGGTAATCAGAATCCTTCTTAGGACTGATTACAGGGTTCGGGGACTGATAGGAGACAGGGTTGGGCTGGAGACTTGGACCTCTGAACCATTATCAGTACCTCCAAGGTGAGGGATTAGTTAGGACCCCAGTTTAGGGTCAGGTTAGACCCCCGGTCCTCTTCTTTCCTGTGACAGTGTATCAAGTCCTCAAGATTAACCCTGAGTTCAACGGATATCGTGTCAGGTAAATCTATTCTATATTTACATGCTTATGTTGCTAATCTATATGTTGTATAGAGTGTTGTTCTTTTAAGAATAGTTTACTGACATCGTACACATATCATAAGACCGCATGACAGAAGGACTCTACTCGCTTCATGGAATGGCAACACCTCATCCAGCTCTAACGCCAGAGGTTCATCTTTTGCAAGCACCAGGAGGTGCCCCCTGCAGTCAACCAGTTCACCCAGGCCCTAGACCGGAAAAAGGCCACTCAGCTCTTCAAACTTGTGCACAAATATTGACCTGAGACCGAGCTGGAGAAAAAGAAACTACTGATGGCCCGTGCTGAGAAAAAAGCAGCCGTTTAAGGAGACGTCCCAACAAGAAGACCCCCTGTGACCAGAGCAGGTGCTAACACAGTGACTGTCTTGGTGGAGAACAAGAAAGCCAGCTGGTCGTCATCTCTCATGATGTGGATCCTAGTAGACGGCTTGTTTTCCCGCCAGCTCTGCACCAGCAGATGGGAGTCCCCTGCCGCATACTGAAGGACAAGGCCAAACTGGGCTGCCTCGCCCATCGGAATCAATCCCAGCTTTCCACAGTGAAGAAAAAGACTGTAAACCCCACTGAGTTCAGAATGGTGCAAGGCCTGGAGGCCGCGAAAGAGGCTACGGTATTTGAAACCCCAACAGTGCTGAACCATCACACTCTGCTCTCAAGAGTCCAGTCACCGCAACGGTATTCACGGTGATCAACCTGGCCAGTACCTTCTTCAGTGTTTCCCCTCCACCTGGAGGCCTGCTTTCACGCACCAGTGCAGTGCATATGGACAATGTTGCCTCAAGGTGCTCAAAACAAGCCCTTTAAGTTTCACCAAGACAATGTCCTCCATCCTCGTCAACTGGATTGCAGAATATGCAAGAGTCACTCTTCTACAACACATGGATGACCTATTTTGTGTGGTTGACATCAACACCTGCACAGTCTATTCCTTGTCTCTCCTACTCTACCTGGAAGAACAGCAACGCAAGGTCTGGAAGAACAAAGTCCAGTGATGCCAGAAGCAAGTTACATCCCTGGGACACTGTATTGCCCACAAGACGAAACACATGTCAAAAGACTGAAAGACCACTGTGGAGAAGATGGCTCCCCAACAACTCCAAGAATGCTACAGGCCTTCCCTGGTCTAGTGTCGTATTGCAGAACCTGGATCCCTGATGCCTCAGTCCTAATGCAGCCTCTGTGCGCTTGCATCAACGCAACCCCGCTCCTTCTATCAGACGCAGCCTTCAACCCATTCAGGAGATTGGAAGAACTCCACAGTCTCAGCGCCAATACCAGGCCTACCTGACTATGAAAAGTCTTTCCGTCTACCTGATGGAAGAAAGAAGGTCATGCTACTGGAGTCCTGGCACGGATTCACGGGGGAAAACAGAGACTTTTAGGCTGCCTCTCAGCCCGCTTGGATCCAGCTTCAAGAAGAGCACCCTCCTGCCTGATGGCAGTATCTGCAGCACACACCCTCCTGGACAAGGTTGCTGACATCACTCTTGGACAGCCACTGGAAACTCTCACTCCACATGACATCTTGGCAATCTTCAATCAAGCTCAACCAACAGTAATCTCCCCATCGCCAGGCATCTTTGTGGCGCCTCTATTGCCTTTGTCTCATAATGTCACCGTCTCCAGACCTACAGTCCTCAGCCCGGCCACTCTACTCCCACTCCCAAGGGGGGATACTTGGATGGCTCCAGAAGAAGTTTCAACACAGGAAGTGCAGTGACCAGCAATCAAGAAATCCTGTGGTCCAGAAGTCTGTCACCTAGCCTGTCAGCCCAGGAAGCAGAATTGATAGCGCTGACGAAGGCCTGCCAGATGTCAGAAGGCAAGACTGCAAACATCTACACGGACTACAGGTACTCGCATGGCATAGCACACGACTTTAGACCCATCTGGGCTACAAGGGACTTCATCACAGCAAACGGGACAACCGTGAAGCATCATGGAGCTTTCAGGGACCTACTGGGTATACTCCAACTTCCAAAATGGTGGCAATTTGAAAAATCAAAGTGCATGGAAAACTGAGAACAGAAGAGGCGTGAGGCAATAACATGGCGGACATGGCAGCCAAAGAAGCAGCCAAAGGAAGACAACATGGAGAAGTGGGAGAGGTCGTAGAGCCGGACGGCTACTACATGACGACTGAAGACAAGAAACCTGACAAAGAAACGTCCTGGAATCTGCTCAAGAAGTTACAAGACCAAGCTCCAAAAGGAGAAGAAGAGCTGAATGCGAAAAAAAGCAACATGTGAAGAAAGAAGGCTATCAATAATAGACTTCAAACTCTGCCTACCACAAAGTATGCACCCTATGGTGGTCCAATGGGTACATGGACCCACATCCACATATCAAAGACACAGATGAATGATCTGATTGGTGCTTACTGTTTCGCTTCAGGGATCTCCACCCTAACAGCCAAATTCACCAGCAGCTGTCTGACCTGCGGCAAATGCAAGCCTGGACGTATGGAAGAAAGACCCCCTCACCTCATCTGGAAAGACCACTCTACCAGCTTCAAAGGATCCAGATAGACCACATCCAGATATCGCCAAGTGAAGGATTCAAATACGCCATTGTGGTCAAAAGAAGTATTTTCAAGATGAACAGAAGCCTTCCAAGTCAGCAAAGACTACTGCAACGAAGCTACTTTCGGAAAATAGTGTGCAGATACGGGGTTCCAGAAATGATAGAAAGTGATCAGGGACCCGCATTCACAGCAAATCTGACACACAAGACCCGATTAGCAGTAGGGTCAGATTTAGGCCTACACACTCCTTACCACCCCCAGAGCAGCAGGAAGGTAGAAAAAACTGAACGAAACACTTAAGAATAGAATGCCGAAAAATTGCCCAAGAGACACGCAAACCATGGCATGACACACTCCTAATTGCACTGTTTAGCGTAAGGCACACTCCCAGAGACCCAGAAAAGCTGTTTCGTGCCTGCATCTTCCGCTAACAGATAAGACATTTTCTTCTTTTAGTTTTTTGGTGCCTGCATTTTGTCCTGCACTTCTGTGGGGGTCTGCCGGGTCCCCTTCGGGGGGCTTATGCTCCTCTCAGTTTAGTTCAGCCACTGTTTGTTCATTTGCCTTTTCCAGTTTTTTTCAGTGGTTGCTGTTTAGTTTTTGTTACACCAGAGAACTAATTTAGGTGGTAGAGGTCGTGTGATCTCAGGTGTTTTTGTAATTAGTAGAGTTGGTACTTTTCAGGGTTTTTTGGGGTTGCAGTAAGTGCCTTTCCTATCCTTTTCTATTTAGGAAGTTTGGGCCCCAACGTTTGCTCATACTATTTTCTGTCTGTGTCTGTATTTCCTCTTGTCTAACCGCCATTACATGTTTGGGGGCTTCCTATGTTCTTTGGGGATCTGCTCCGGGGCAGATAGCTTTCCTTTTTCTATCTTTAGGTGTAGTTAGCTTCTCAGGCTGTGACGAGGCGTCTAGGACCAACGTAGGAACGCTCCACGGCTGCCTTTAGTTGTGGTGGTTAGTCAGGGTACTGCAATCCCATAGATTCCAACCTCTCTGGTGTATTGCTTTTTTTTTTGCCTGCTCTCCTCAGCTACCAAATCATAACACTTATGTAATTGAATTGGTCAAAAACTAATGTCCATTCTCGAGTTTTTCTCCTCACTGCCAGATTTGATGATCCTGTCCAAGAGCCCCAGATGACATCAACCTCTGTGTAACTAGAGGGAAAGCCTGTTTGAATCCACGTATCGCATTGCAAGGAAGCTCCCGTACCAGGAGAGACACCTAAGCCATGAAGGATGTCGTGGATGCTCTGACTGACCAGACAGATGACCAGATGACCTACCTGATGAGTTCAAGGCCAGAGACCAAGTTAAAGCAGGATTTGAGTCACTATAAACAAAAATGTTGATTGGATAAATTACATCTATTATAACCAGCAGAGATTTGTTAACTTCACCATAGATGCTGTAAAAGGTTTGGCAGCACAGTTAGGCCCCACTTCCATTATGGCATTCCAGAATAGAATGGCTTTGGATATGATTCTAGCTGAGAAAGGAGGTGTTTAAAAAATGATCAAAGACACCTGTTGCACCTACATCCCAGACAACACTGGCCCAAATGGTAAAGTCACAATGGCAATACAGAAACTTACTGAGTTATCAGAGGAACTGAAACAGAACTCAGGTGTCACTGACCCATGGGATCGATACTTTGGGTGGATGAGTGGGTGGCAGAAAATGTTGGCACAGGTTGGGACAGCCATTATGGGGGTTCTCATTTTTGCATTAATTACTGGTTGCTGTGTTATTCCTTGTATCCGCAGGATAATGGAAAAAACTGTTCAGGAGACAACCAATTTGATGCCACTCACCATCTTGGACCTCGCACCAGTCCGGATGGAACTGCCTGGCTTGACCAGATCTCCGAACTACCTCCAGACTGAGAATACACATCCTTGATGAAACATCATATCAACTATGAGATTATGATTGCAAACACATAAACCCCCGACAGGGACAGTCCTCCTGACCGCCCATTTGCGAAAAGTCTGTATTCGGTGGGGGAGGCATGTACTAGGGGTGTCTCTGTGTCGACCCGCCACCACAATTGTGGGTTACCAGGGCAATGGGGTACTCAGAGCCGAGCCCATGGAAGTCTATGGGGATTCTTGTCACAGGTAGCTGTGGCTCGGTCTGTGGCCCGGGCGGTCTGGCGTATGTTGGGGATATATTTACAGGGGATTGATTTATGTACAGTTCGTGACGCCACCTGTAGTATTCTGGTAATTAGTACCAGCGCTGCTGTAGATCTCTGAGGGGATGGTGAGGCAGCTAGATGTCGGGTCCCCTACAGGTGGGACTGGTCCCTCAAAGTCTATGTGAGTTGTGAAGTCGAGTGCGGTTAAAGAACACAGTCTCACACGGTCAGCGTCTTTCCATACCTTTACTTGCAAGATGATAAGGCAGGTCCCAGGGAGGCTGATCCAAGGAGAGTGTATCTTGAGACGGCAGCTGGACAAGTTAGGGGCCTCCTTTATCTCCAATATGACGAGTGCAACTAGCATGAAGCGTAGTTCCCTCAATTCTCCAGCTTATCCAAAGCTGTACCTGCCCAGTCAGCTTAGTGTTAGGGGCCTTCCTATGAAGGAGCTGAATTCTTACGTGGTCCTGCAGAACTCCAAAGTCTTCACTCCCCCTGACCCCAGTTACGTACTGACTATAAGGGGCTTGTCTGCCGCGACCTAGGGTACGGTAGATTCCTGGTTTTCCTGTCACCGTGCCTGAAACAACAGTGACCCTTCGGTCCCCAGTGACCGGTTGCAACGTGCTGGACTTCTGCAATCCTGTAGCACTAATCCTATAATCCACTTGCCTTTCGCCTTGTCCACGCTGGTAACATAAGCACTCAAAACTAGCCAAGGGTCGAGCAGTCACTTCTTTCCTTTTCCTTCCAATGAAGTTAGCCACAGATGCTCAGTTATCACAGGCAGGAGCACGTCTCTGAACCTGATACCGTCCTCTAGACAGGGATGCTGAAGGCTTTCCGTGCTAATACTTCTTCTTTCCTCAGTATGTGTTGAGAAGGTGATACAGCTCTGACTAGACTAAGGTGTATTCCAAACACCTATACCAGACTCCACAATATGAACTGGGATGAAGCAGGCTAGACTCTTTCCTCCCTCCAAACGTCTTCTCACCAAGAAGTCTAGACTCTACTCCACACGTCCTCACTGTCCAAAGACAGGAACTAGACTAATCACTCTAACACCTACTACCTTGACCACTCCCTCTAGAGTATACTCCACTACCCTAGGGGTGTGTCTAGTGTGTGTCGAGTGAATGAATATTGAGCATTGAACTGCCGTCTCGCCATACACTCTCCAGGGTACTGCGTGTGCCTACCACCAGGGCTACACATTCCCCCATGGTAAACGACAGCACTCCGGGCTGTGAAATACAAAAGACATTTTGTTTATGCAATAACAATAACAATAACATCTTCCCATCCGGGAGGTGAGAACACCTTGAACGTTACAAACTTTTATAGAAAAATACAAATAGTATCAAATAGCATTCAATAAATAAATATACAATATACTTGTGAAGGACCCGCACCAAACCTTCAACGTGGGTCCTGGGTGGGCTGCAGGACTCCGATTGCAGACCTCACTCAGTGCCACACCATACGGGTTTTGTTTTTCAGAGGTAGTTATGGATGGTTTTTGTAAAACCAAGATAGGGCACCGAAGCGCAACTATGTACAAGAAAGTTCTGGGTTAGCATAGTCCTTAACCTCCAAGTCCATTTATAAAGAAAGACACATCAATTATATTAAAGTGCAACTGTTTATCATCTATCATTTATCATTTACCAATTACCCAGCCGGGCATTCTATAATTAGAAATATATATTCACTATATATAACCTGTGCAAAACTTTTTCAAAACATTTTAAACTTCCTGCTTTCTACTTGTGGTAGATCCGATAGGGATCTCACCAACTCTTTACTATTTATTCATCCTCTAATAATACACCTTCCACTACATCTTTCACCCCGGGGGCTGGAATGATGCAATGTGCCCTAGATCCCAAGACCAGCAAATCATGTGCTGCGATCAGGGTCTGGGTCGCGACAGTTCTGGTGCGAACCTCTAGGGGCGCAACGGGTATACTCTCTCCGCGTGACACCGATTGCGTCTCCATTACAGTCAACGATATAGACCGCGTCAGGGTTTGCGATCTGGACTGGGTCGCATGTGGCGATGTGGAGGTGGCTTTAACTTGCGATGAACTTTGGGTCGCTAGTTGCGATGACTTTACAGGGGGCGATGCTGGGGCACGGCCGGATGCTGCTTGAACTGGGACCAGGGACGCGGCGGTAATGGTGACGGTACCTGCGTCTGGGACGGGGTCGCGGACGATGGCGACGTTCAGGGCATACCACCCCTTCATTCCCCAATGCCGCGTATAGGTGACTATATCTCCGTTTGCTAAGTCCCTCCCGGGATGACCTTGCGGCAGGTGGGATTCTACGTCACGCCTGCTGACAAAGACCGCTGGGTAGAGGCCCGGTTCACGGATAAAGCCCCAGCCCTTCCGGAGCTGGAACTCAGTCACACACCCCTGCCGCCGCGGTTCCCGTAAGGTACCTTTGTCGCGACGGACAGTCTCCTTGCCAGCAATCAGCTCGGCATATTGTCGCTGGCGGTTCTTCTGAGTTTCCCGCTCTTCCTCCTGCTGACGCCTCTTCTTCACCTCACGACTCCGCCATTCTTGTTCCCACTGGGCGGTGTAGGCGACGTCATCCAGGCGCGCCATTTCGTCCCAGTCCACATCTGGTAGTGACGGACAGGACCCTCCGGTGTCCCTGCCGGGGACCGATAATCTGCTGCGGCCTCTTGGCCGGGCGGGCGTTCCGGGATTGGCTGTACCTCCTCAACCTCCTCCGCTTCCACCGCTTCACCAGTGGGATCGGGAACGGTACTTTCGGGGGCAGCCTCCGGTTGCTCCTTCGCCTTGGGCAGCAGACTCTTCGGTTTTTGGAATCGTGGGGGTTCGTTGAGGGGAGAGGACGCCGTGTTTGTTAGTTGCCACTTCAGCAGGTTACATCGGCGTCTCTCAATCTCCTCCAGTCCAGGTTGGAACATCTTCTTTAGGAGTGCGTTCTCCTCCTGGATCTCCAGCAACGCCTGTTGCAGGTGCAGGATCGCATAAGACTCCGATGCCGATGGCAGCTTGGCGGGGGCACGGGGCCTGCCTTCCTCCGCTGCCCCACTCGGCTGCACACGTCCTGCCTCCATCATGTCCAGAAGATTCTTTCTTCTTTCTGTGGAGACATCCGGTCTCTTCCGTGGAGGTGGGGTTTGCGTCTCCTCCTCCTCGCAGGGAAGGTGAAGAGGAGGCGGACCTCCTTTGCTGTAGGGCAGGACCGCATGTTGTAATAGCACTTCGAGAGGGCAGGCATTTTCTTCGCGCCACAGGGGGGTAGACGCCCACGAAGGTACGCCCACCTTCTTCTCCAGCGCCTGAGGGCGCGAATATGGCGACAAAAATGGCGATTTTGGCGCCAAAAGTGCAAACAGTCCTTTCTCACAAAAACAATTCCTTAGGCACACAGGGCTCGCAATTTCGCGAGTTTCGCATCCTGTTCGTGACGCCAAAGTTGTGTCGACCCGCCACCACAATTGTGGGTTACCAGGGCAATGGGGTACTCAGAGCCGAGCCCATGGAAGTCTATGGGGATTCTTGTCACAGGTAGCTGTGGCTCGGTCTGTGGCCCGGGCGGTCTGGCGTATGTTGGGGATATATTTACAGGGGATTGATTTATGTACAGTTCGTGACGCCACCTGTAGTATTCTGGTAATTAGTACCAGCGCTGCTGTAGATCTCTGAGGGGATGGTGAGGCAGCTAGATGTCGGGTCCCCTACAGGTGGGACTGGTCCCTCAAAGTCTATGTGAGTTGTGAAGTCGAGTGCGGTTAAAGAACACAGTCTCACACGGTCAGCGTCTTTCCATACCTTTACTTGCAAGATGATAAGGCAGGTCCCAGGGAGGCTGATCCAAGGAGAGTGTATCTTGAGACGGCAGCTGGACAAGTTAGGGGCCTCCTTTATCTCCAATATGACGAGTGCAACTAGCATGAAGCGTAGTTCCCTCAATTCTCCAGCTTATCCAAAGCTGTACCTGCCCAGTCAGCTTAGTGTTAGGGGCCTTCCTATGAAGGAGCTGAATTCTTACGTGGTCCTGCAGAACTCCAAAGTCTTCACTCCCCCTGACCCCAGTTACGTACTGACTATAAGGGGCTTGTCTGCCGCGACCTAGGGTCCGGTAGATTCCTGGTTTTCCTGTCACCGTGCCTGAAACAACAGTGACCCTTCGGTCCCCAGTGACCGGTTGCAACGTGCTGGACTTCTGCAATCCTGTAGCACTAATCCTATAATCCACTTGCCTTTCGCCTTGTCCACGCTGGTAACATAAGCACTCAAAACTAGCCAAGGGTCGAGCAGTCACTTCTTTCCTTTTCCTTCCAATGAAGTTAGCCACAGATGCTCAGTTATCACAGGCAGGAGCACGTCTCTGAACCTGATACCGTCCTCTAGACAGGGATGCTGAAGGCTTTCCGTGCTAATACTTCTTCTTTCCTCAGTATGTGTTGAGAAGGTGATACAGCTCTGACTAGACTAAGGTGTATTCCAAACACCTATACCAGACTCCACAATATGAACTGGGATGAAGCAGGCTAGACTCTTTCCTCCCTCCAAACGTCTTCTCACCAAGAAGTCTAGACTCTACTCCACACGTCCTCACTGTCCAAAGACAGGAACTAGACTAATCACTCTAACACCTACTACCTTGACCACTCCCTCTAGAGTATACTCCACTACCCTAGGGGTGTGTCTAGTGTGTGTCGAGTGAATGAATATTGAGCATTGAACTGCCGTCTCGCCATACACTCTCCAGGGTACTGCGTGTGCCTACCACCAGGGCTACACATCTCAACTCACCGGCAGCACAAAAGAGTTGCAGCGCTTTGGGCCAGGAGCAGGTTTTTAGGGCAAGTGGTATCTAAGGGGGGACTGTCATGGAAATATATATTTCTTCCATATATTCAAAGTATATTCACATATATGTATTCACAGTTCACAGTTAGATAGATCTCACTTGCTAAAAAAACCTTGTGCTCACATATTTCTAGGCCAGATATAATCAGTCGTTTTAAAGAAATCTGGCCTCCATAAGACCTTCGTAAAGGAACAAATGCATGAAGTACAAAATGTCCTATTAGATATCTGTTGTTTACATTATAGTTATGCAAGGCAACTAGGTCACAAGAATATAAAACAATAATTCTGATACTTCAGCTCTTTTAATCATAATTATCATATTTACACTAGAACAGCCAATAATCTAGTGTAACGGGTCTGGTGGGTGGAGCTACTGACGAGACAGGTCAGGTTGGTGGAACCACATAGCTTTATTATACAAGAGATTTTACTTGTAAGAGAGCGGGTGGCACCTGGGAAAAGGGCAGGGATTCACGGCAGAGGATATAGGTAGTTTCTGGACAGGCAGGTTTGTCACAGCAAGTGACCAAGGAAGTCTCTGGGCAGGCAGGTTGTAACGGTAAGTAACCGAGGCAGTCTCTGGACAGGCAGGTTGTCACGGCAAGTGACCAAGGCAGTCTCTGGGACAGACAGGTTGTCACAGCAAGTGACCAGGCAGACTCTGGGCAGGCAGGTTGTCACGGCAAGTGACCAGGCAGTCTCTGGGCAGGCAGGTTGTCACGGCAAGTGACCAGGCAGTCTCTGGGCAGGCAGCTTGTCACGGCAAGTGACCAGGCAGTCTCTAGACAGGCAGGTTGTCACAGCAAGTGACCAGGCAGTCTCTAGACAGGCAGGTGTATACGACCTGATATGGTGGAGCCTCCAGGTAGGCTGCAGTCGGATGGCAGATGATCGCTCCCAGGTGAGCAGGCAAGAGCCGGGGATCTCTGCAGATGATGTCCGAACTTCAGGATGGAGCTGCAGTCGGATGGCAGATGATCGCTCCCAGGTGAGCAGGCAAGAGCCGGGGATCTCTGCAGATGATGTCCGAACTTCCGGATGGAGCTGCAGTCGGATGGCAGATGATCGCTCCTAGGTGAGCAGGCAAGAGCCGGGGATCTCTGCAGATGACGTCCGAACCTCTGGATGGAACTGCAGACGGATGGCAGACAGGCAAGCCGACAGGTAACAGGCAGGTAACTGGAATCAGGAGCTGAAGGCTGAAACAGAGTTAGACTGCACAGGAACAACATTGCTCGGGCACCTACATTAAGGAGGAAGCCCTTAATATAGGGTGGAGTCCTCCAGCATTGGCTGGAGACTGATTTGGAAAATGCGCGCGGCTCCTTTAAGAGCGGGGAGGGTGCGGGCGCGCGCCCTAAGGCCAGTAGCAGGGAAGGAGCGCGCGGGACCAGCAGGGCGGAAGGAGGACGTCATAGGCGCAGAGGGGGCTGGGAGCACTGAGGACGCTAAGCGCAGGTGAGGAGAGCGACGTCCCTGTCTGGCAGCAGGCAGGGACGCGGGCGCTACAGTACCCCCCCTCTAGGCCCCCCCTTCTTTAGGCCAGAAAGAAATTTAGCTAGGATAAGAGGGGCATGGATGTTCTCCCGAGGCTCCCAGGTTCTCTCCTCAGGACCAAACCCCTTCCAATCCACCAAAAAATAAGTCTTTCTTCCTACCCTTTTTGTGGCCAGAATGTTCTCTACCTCAAATTCATCATCAGCAGACACTGGAGCAGGAGGTGTACCTGTAGACTTAAAAAAAGAGTTAAGAACCACAGGTTTGAGGAGAGATACATGAAAAGAATTAGGAATTCTCAAATTGGCCGGGAGTTTCAATTTATAGGACACCGGATTGATCTGACTGATGATCTCAAAAGGACCGATGAACCGAGGACCTAACTTGTAGGACGGAATTTTGAGTCGAACATATTTGGACGAAAGCCAGACTTTGTCCCCAGGACGGAATTGAGGAGGATCCAGACGTTTTTTGTCAGCATGTCTTTTCATGCACTCGGATGACTGAATGAGTGCGGACCGGGTACTCTCCCAGATGGAGGAGAATTCTCTAACCAGAGATTCCGCAGCTGGATTGTCCACAGAGATGGAAACAGGGACAGGGATCCGAGGGTGCTGACCGAAGACTACAAAAAACGGAGACTTGGTGGAAGATTCGCTCTCATGATTATTGTAGGAGAATTCGGCCCAAGGCAGGAGCTCCACCCAGTCAGAATGGTGGGCATTAACGAAGTGTCGAAGATAACTGGTCAAATTCTGATTTATTCGTTCAACTTGTCCATTGGACTGTGGGTGGTAAGCGGAGGAAAAATCCAGGGTGACGTCTAGCAACTTACAAGTGGCTCTCCAGAAACGTGAGGTGAACTGAACCCCACGATCCGACACAATGTGACGAGGCAGACCATGAAGACGGAAGATGTGGCGGATAAAGTCTTTAGCCAACTCGGGTGCAGACGGAAGACCTGGCAGAGGAATGAAGTGAGCCATCTTGGAAAAGCGGTCAGCGACCACCCAAATGACCGTACAACCGGCAGAGACGGGCAGATCTGTTATGAAGTCCATGGCTATATGCTGCCAGGGGGCAGCGGGTACAGGAAGCGGAAGAAGACGGCCGGTAGGCAGGTGTCTCGGAACTTTGTTGCGGGCACAGGAAACACAGGCAGAAACAAAGTCTATTACGTCTTTGTGCAGGGTAGGCCACCAATAATGCCGAGTAATGAGTTGGAGGGTCTTTTTTTGACCAGCGTGGCCAGCGAGTTTAGACGAGTGACCCCAATGTAGGATTCTCTTCCGATCGGTTTCTGATACGAACGTCTTACCAGGAGGGAGACGATTTAGACTCACGGGAGCCACCTGCATCACTCTGGCGGGATCGATGATATGTTTAGGCTCATCTTCGAGATCCGACACCAGGAAAGACCGAGACAAGGCATCCGCCTTGACGTTTTTGTCAGCTGGGCGAAAATGCAAAAGAAAATCGAAGCGGGCAAAAAACAAGGACCACCGTGCTTGGCGAGGATTAAGTCTCTGTGCCTGCTGGAGGTATGCCAGATTTTTGTGATCCGTGTAGATGATTACCGGATGAAGAGCCCCTTCGAGTAGGTAACGCCACTCCTCCAATGCCAACTTAATGGCCAATAACTCTCGATCTCCTATGGAGTAGTTGCGCTCGGAGGAGGAGAAGAGTTTGGAGAAGAAACCGCAGGACACCATCCTCCCGGATGGTGATTTTTGGGTAAGAACCGCTCCGGCTCCAGCAGAGGAAGCGTCCACCTCCAGGAAGAACTGCTTGTTGCCATCCGGGCGATGCAGCACTGGAGCGGAAGAGAAGGCCTGTTTCAGAGAAAGGAAGGCCTCCTCTGCTTCGGTCGTCCACTGTTTGGGGTTAGCATCCTTGCGAGTGAGCGCTGAGATTGGAGCAGTCCTGGAAGAGAAGTGCGGTATGAAGAGACGGTAATAGTTGGCGAATCCCAGGAACCGCTGAATGGCCTTCAACCCCTCCGGTCGGGGCCACTTCTCGATGGCAGACAATTTCTCCGGATCCATTCGTAGGCCTGTCTGAGAAATGATGTAGCCCAGAAACGGAAGCGATGTCTGCTCAAAGAGGCACTTCTCATATTTGGCGAAGAGGTGATTCTGCCTGAGCCTGAGCAGAACCTGACGAACATCCCTCCGGTGAGACTGAAGATCCGGAGAGAAGACCAAGATGTCGTCAAGGTACACCACAACGCAGGAATAGAGGAGGTCCCGGAAGATGTCGTTGACCAACTCCTGAAAGACTGCTGGAGCATTACAGAGACCAAAGGGCATCACCAAGTACTCGTAGTGGCCGTCCCGGGTGTTGAATGCCGTCTTCCATTCATCTCCTCGACGGATACGAACCAGGTTGTATGCTCCACGAAGATCTAGTTTGGTGAAGACTCTAGCCCCTCTAAGACGATCAAACAGTTCTGGAATGAGCGGAAGAGGGTACTTATTCTTCACCATGATCAAATTTAGGCCTCTGTAGTCAATACAGGGACGGAGAGATCCGTCTTTCTTTTTAACGAAGAAAAAACCTGCTCCCGCTGGGGAGGTAGATTTCCGGATAAATCCCTTTGCTAAGTTCTCCTCGATATATTCGGACATCGACCTGGTCTCAGCAGCAGACAACGGGTAAATACGCCCACGGGGAGGCGTAGTACCGGGTAACAGGTCAATCGGGCAATCATATGGTCTATGCGGGGGTAATGTGTCTGCTTCCTTTTTATTGAAAACATCAGCAAATGACCAATATGGAATCGGGAGTCCAGGTAGATTAGCAGGTGTAGGAGAAGAATAGACAGGATGAACAGGCACCAGACACGTTTTATGACAGTCCTGTCCCCAGCAAAGAACCTCTCCATTCTGCCAGTCGAGCACAGGTGCATGTTTTTGGAGCCAAGGCAGACCTAGTAAGAAAGCATGAGAGAGTCCAGGCAGAACATGAAATGAGATGCTCTCAGAATGCAACATTCCCACCTGCAGGGTTATGACTTCGGTGATAAGTCGGATGGGACGAGGTAGGAGACCCCCATCCACAGCAGCAACAGATACAGGTTCAACAAGAGGTTTGGTGGGAATGTGATACTTCTCTACTAGAGCCTGTGACACGAGATTCCCAGCTGCTCCAGAATCAAGTTGGGCCATTTCGAAGTGGCGGTTCTTACCGATCAGAATTGAAACCGACAGCAGCAGGGATGAAGAGGATTTATTTTTGTCTAGATTGACCTCTCCGAGCGAACCTAGACACAGGCGTTTTCCCGACTTCTCCGGACAGGTTTGGATCCAGTGCTCCTTACTGCCGCAGTAGAAGCAACTTTTCTCGGCACGGCGTGAGTCCTGACGGGCTTTGACCATCTTGGTCTGGTCGACCTGTATAGGCTCAGCAGTGTGCACCTGAGGAGAAACGGAAGAGGTTATAGATCTCTGACACGAGGGTGCAAGATGGGAAAATTCTTTTTTACGGGTGATCTCTTTGGCTCGTTCCTGGAACCGAAGATCAATTCGATTGGCAAGATTTATTAAATCATCTAGAGAGCTTGGAACGTCCCGACCGGCAAGTTAGTCTTTAATACGGCCGGACAGACCCTCCCAGAAGACCGAAATTAGAGCTTCATTGTCCCAGGCTAGTTCTGAGGCTAAAGTCCGGAACCGTATGGCATATTGACCAACGGTGAGACTCTCCTGACGGAGACGCAGCAGAGATGATGCAGAGGAAGTCTTCCGTCCAGGTTCGTCGAATACCTTCCGGAAGGTCGAGAGAAAAGCAGGCAGGTCAGATACCAGAGGATCCTCTCTCTCCCAGAGAGGATTAAGCCAGGCCAGGGCCTCTCCGGTGAGATGGGACATGATGAAGGCAATTTTGGCCCGGTCAGAGTTAAACTGGTGTGCCAGGAGTTCAAAATGCAGGGTGCACAGATTAATGAAACCCCGAGCCAGAGCAGGATCGCCTCCAAACCTAGGAGGAGCTGACAGTCGGGGTCCGGGAATGGAAACCATGGAATTGGGAATCAGCGGGACTGACGGATTATGAGTCATGGCTCCAGCGATGGTTGCAAGTGATGATTTCAGAGTGTCCAGACGGGATCTGACGTTCCGCAGGTGACCCAGGATGGTCTCCTGTTGAGACCTCTGGCGAGACAGCTCATGACACAGTTCCGGGAGTGAAGGGGTTTGGGTGCCACCGGGTTCCATGGCCCGAGCAAACTGTAACGGGTCTGGTGGGTGGAACTACTGACGAGACAGGTCAGGTTGGTGGAACCAGATAGCTTTATTATACAAGAGATTTTACTTGTAAGAGAGCGGGTGGCACCTGGGAAAAGGGCAGGGATTCACGGCAGAGGATATAGGTAGTTTCTGGACAGGCAGGTTTGTCACAGCAAGTGACCAAGGAAGTCTCTGGGCAGGCAGGTTGTAACGGTAAGTAACCGAGGCAGTCTCTGGACAGGCAGGTTGTCACGGCAAGTGACCAAGGCAGTCTCTGGGACAGGCAGGTTGTCACGGCAAGTGACCAGGCAGTCTCTGGGCAGGCAGGTTGTCACGGCAGGTGACCAGGCAGTCTCTGGGCAGGCAGGTTGTCACGGCAAGTGACCAGGAAGTCTCTAGACAGGCAGGTTGTCACAGCAAGTGACCAGGCAGACTCTGGGCAGGCAGGTTGTCACGGCAAGTGACCAGGCAGTCTCTGGGCAGGCAGGTTGTCACGGCAAGTGACCAGGCAGTCTCTGGGCAGGCAGGTTGTCACGGCAAGTGACCAGGCAGTCTCTAGACAGGCAGGTTGTCACAGCAAGTGACCAGGCAGTCTCTAGACAGGCAGGTATATACGACCTGATATGGTGGAGCCTCCAGGTAGGCTGCAGTCGGATGGCAGATGATCGCTCCCAGGTGAGCAGGCAAGAGCCGGGGATCTCTGCAGATGATGTCCGAACTTCAGGATGGAGCTGCAGTCGGATGGCAGATGATCGCTCCCAGGTGAGCAGGCAAGAGCCGGGGATCTCTGCAGATGATGTCCGAACTTCCGGATGGAGCTGCAGTCGGATGGCAGATGATCGCTCCTAGGTGAGCAGGCAAGAGCCGGGGATCTCTGCAGATGACGTCCGAACCTCTGGATGGAACTGCAGACGGATGGCAGACAGGCAAGCCGACAGGTAACAGGCAGGTAACTGGAATCAGGAGCTGAAGGCTGAAACAGAGTTAGACTGCACAGGAACAACATTGCTCGGGCACCTACATTAAGGAGGAAGCCCTTAATATAGGGTGGAGTCCTCCAGCATTGGCTGGAGACTGATTTGGAAAATGCGCGCGGCTCCTTTAAGAGCGGGGGAGGGTGCGGGCGCGCGCCCTAAGGCCAGTAGCAGGGAAGGAGCGCGCGGGACCAGCAGGGCGGAAGGAGGACGTCATAGGCGCAGAGGGGGCTGGGAGCACTGAGGACGCTAAGCGCAGGTGAGGAGAGCGACGTCCCTGTCTGGCAGCAGGCAGGGACGCGGGCGCTACATCTAGCAGCTTTTAATTGTATGTTAATTGACTAACCAGCCCCTTTTTGTAAACGTATAAAACCTTGAATGAATAATAAATGTATGTCTTTGACGAACTGTTATACTGACACTTTCGTGTGGACAGTCCTCATTTCGTTCTGAGCGCTCAAAAAGACATTATATAGAGATTTGGACATGGCAAGCAGCAAACACAGGATATGTAAGGTTCTATGTATATATTCCTGAAACTCAGTTTGTTCGTCAGCCATTTTACTTTCTGTCTTGCTGCAGCTATCTTGCCCTCAGTCAAAATGGAGTTTCCAGCTTGCATGTTCCCGCCCTGATTCTCTCCTTTGCTTCTTAAGCAGCCACAGCTGAGCAATCAGTGCTTCAGAATCTAGCCTGCAGTGAACCTGTGACTTGACTCCTGTAAGCCTTGGACCTTGTACTCCAGCTATTCCTACTGAGGAACTCTGAAGCACTTGTGGACTCTGAACCCTGCTCTTTGAAAGACCCACGTTTGCATGGACTTACGGTAACAGAGAAGAAGATCCTGAACCTGTATTGGAGAGTGATTGCTGAGCTTAGATTACTCTGGCCTGCTGTGTCTCCTGTTTCTGTGTCTGCAAACTGTGTGACTATTTCTGCCAACTTGTATGAAGTAATACAGGACTTTTCTATATCAAACCTGTGACTCCTGTGTTTTCATCGCACCCAAGCACAAGACGCTATATGAACTGTACTACATACATTACAAGATTCTGAAGCCAAAACGTTAGTGTCTGCTGGGTCTGGAAGGCTGTGTCTGCTGTACTGTGGATATCAGACGTCCGGTTGTACTTTCTGTGATGACAGTGGTTGTGACTTCTCACAACCATTCCAGGTGAGCAATTCCCTTAAGTTTTTTCTTTTTGCAGTGTTACCACAGGTAAACACTATTGTTTTTTTTTTTTTTTCCCTTTCTTTTCTCTTTTTTGTCTGCTGTAACTCTGGATATCAGATGTCTGGTTGAAACTTTCTGTGATGATAGTGGTTGTGACTTCTCACAACCATTCCAGGTGAGCAGTTCCCTTAATTTTTTTTTCTCTCTGCAGTGTTGCCACAGGTGAACACTATTGTTTTTTTTCTCTCCTCTTCTTCCAGTAATCCTGTCTTAAAAGATCTGGAAAATGGAGGCCCGCATAAAGGAACTTTGCGGAGTGACTGATAATATCCTTGCAGATTTGCAGAATATAAAGACCCGTTTTACAAATCTACAGGACCTCAATAATCACAATTTGCAAGTGGTTGGACAGACTACCCAGGATTTGCGAGCCAGGATTGAGGTTCTAGAGGGGCGAGTCCAGGCTCCTGCCGTAGCCCCGAGTGCTGGGATTCCCAAGTTGCCCCCTTTTCGTTTTGGCGGTGAACGTGAGAAATTCAGGGGATTTATTAATCAATGCAATCTTTTTTTTTCTGCACATGCTTCACAATTTCCCACTGAACGATCTAAGGTGCTTACTATAATTATGTTGCTTACCAACAAGGCTTTAATGTGGGCAAACCCTCTGATTGAGACTGAGGATGATTGTTTGAATCACCTTGATGATTTTATTTCAGCCATGGGGCAGGTGTTTGATGACCCCAATCGAGGTGCAACAGCTGAAGCAGCCATGTTAGCTTTGCGCCAAGGTAAGCACTCGGTAGCTGAATATGCCTTGGATTTCAGGAGATGGGCCCTTGATACCACCTGGGACAGTTCCGCCAAAAAATCTATTTTTCGAAAGGGGTTATCTCCACTGATTAAGGATGAACTTGCTCGTGCCGACCCTCCCACTGCGTTAGGTGACTTTATTAACTACTGCATCCGTATTGATACTCGTCTGACTGAATGCAGGCAAGAGAGATGGTTCGAAAGCAATCGTACTAACCTTTTCCTACCTTCCTCTCCAGCTAAGGAACCTTTGAGTAGGATTACACGGGAACCTGAACCTGAACCCATGCAGGTAGACTCTTTACAACGACGGGTTAGTGATGCACGCAAGGAACATCGTTTTAAGGAGAATCTATGTTTCTATTGTGGTAAGTCAGGGCACTTCATTATAAACTGCCCCAGCCGTTCTCGTAAGACTACTGCAGCACTCATTCATTGTGAGTGTTGCGAGAGGGGATCTGTCAGGTCCGAGCCTCAGGCTCCAGAGAGATCTGCAGCAACAGATCTTGATTTCTCGGACTTAAACTCCGTTACCTCTGAGGACGTTGACTGTGTAAACGCTGCCATTTTTCAAGTTTCCTCAGCGGTGTCCCAGCTGAGTTGTAAGAAAAACAATTCTCATTGCTTTCTTTCCATCAAACTCTGGGTTGACTCAGCTTGGGTGTCTAGCTCTGCTATGATCGACTCAGGGGCAAGTGGAAATTTTATGGATGTCTCCTTTGCTCTGAAACAGGGAATACGTTCAGTGAAGAAGGCTACTCCAGTACAGATGGAAACTGTGGATGGCTCCCTGCTGACCTCTGGACCAGTGGATCAGGAAACAGAGCCTTTGAGGGTTCTTATGGGTAAAGATCATCAAGAGAAACTGTCCTTTATGCTTATCTCTTCTCCCCACTTTCCCATTATTCTAGGGCTACCATGGCTGCAGGCTCAGAATCCTACCATTAACTGGGAGACCAAGGAATTACACTTTCCAGAGAAACAGATGAGTCCAAAAGTTTCAGCTTGCTCTGTTCCTAAAGGAATCATGTCAGTCCCTGAACTACCAGCTGTATACCAGGACTATGTGGATTTATGTGACAAGAAGAACGCTGACCAGCTTCCTCCTCACCGTCCATATGATTGTCCAATTGAATTATTGCCTGGAGCAGAGATACCTTTTGGTAAGATCTACCCCCTGGCGGGGCCCGAGCTAAAGGCTTTAAAGGATTACATAGATGAAAATCTAGCCAAGGGCTTCATACGCCCCTCTTCATCTCCTGCAGGTGCACCCATCTTCTTTGTAAAGAAGAAAGATGGATCTCTGAGACCATGCGTAGACTATAGGGAACTCAATAAGGTTACTATTAGAAACCGTTATCCATTGCCTTTAATCCCTGAGTTATTGGAGAGAGTGCGACATGCCAAAATTTTTTCTAAACTAGATCTTCGTGGGGCCTATAACTTAGTCCGTATTAGACCTGGGGATGAATGGAAGACTGCATTCAGGTCACGCTATGGACACTTTGAATATCTAGTTATGCCTTTTGGTCTGAGTACCGCCCCAGCCACTTTCCAACACTTGGTGAATGACATCTTCAGGGATCTCCTAGATACATTCGTGGTAATTTATTTGGATGATATTCTAATTTTTTCTAACTCCACAGAGGAACATCATGGACATGTGAGAATGGTCTTGGAACGTCTAAGACAAAATCATCTTTACATCAAACTTGAAAAGTGTGAATTCCATAGGACTGAAATTCAATTTCTGGGGTATATACTGTCTACACAAGGAATTAGTATGGATGGAAGCAAAACCCAAGCCATCAAGGATTGGCCAAGTCCTAGAAATGTGAAGGAGGTACAGCGCTTCATCGGGTTTGCCAACTTCTATAGACGTTTCATTAGAAATTTCTCTGAGGTAGTGTCACCTATCACTCAACTTACCCGGAAAGAGTCTAGGTTTTCCTGGACTCCCCAAGCCCAGGAAGCATTTTCCCGTCTAAAAGATAAATTTACCACTGCACCTATCCTAGTACATCCCAACCCCGAGCTTGCCTTCATAATAGAGGTGGATGCTTCAGACTGTGCCGTTGGAGCTATACTCTCTCAGAGAACAGGTGAGAAGAATGTCTTGCATCCCTGTGCCTTCTTTTCCCAGCAGTTGTCTTCGGCTGAGAGGAACTACGATGTGGGCAATAGAGAGTTGTTGGCCATTATTGCCGCCTTCAAAGAATGGAGACATCTTCTTCAGGGAGCTGCACAGCAAATAGTCGTCCTGACAGACCATCGTAACCTTGAGTTTATCAGGTCGGCTAAGTGCCTGACTCCTCGCCAGGCTCACTGGAATCTTTTCTTAAACCAATTTAATTTTATCATCTCTTATAGACCAGGATCGCGCAATGGAAAGGCTGATGCACTCTCTAGGATTTACTCAGCAGAGACACGTCCAATTACTCCTCCTAAGACTATT
The DNA here is from genome assembly GCA_033576555.1 of Oophaga sylvatica. Taxonomy (NCBI): domain Eukaryota; kingdom Metazoa; phylum Chordata; class Amphibia; order Anura; family Dendrobatidae; genus Oophaga; species Oophaga sylvatica. The sequence continues at coordinate 44,068 of JARQOD010000108.1, forward strand.
CTTCCTGACTCTAGATTCCTAGGAGTAATTCATAATCAAGACCTACTTAAGGACATCAAGGAAGCATACCATGCGGATTCCTTTTTGGCACAACCCCCAAGGGACGTAAGTCTTGTCTTTAAGAATGGTGTGTGGATTCAGGGACAACGTCTGTATATTCCTGAAACAGTCAGATTAAGAGTATTGCAACTCATTCACGATTCCAAGATAGCTGGGCATAGAGGAATTCTAAAGACACAGGAATTTCTTTCTCGTTTCTTTTGGTGGCCCACTTGCAGGAAGGATGTTTTGAATTATGTCACTTCATGTGAGGTCTGTGCAAGATGCAAAACACCTCGCTCCTCACCAACTGGTCTGTTACAGCCTCTTCCCACCCCGTCCCGCCCGTGGGGATCCATTTCTATGGACTTCATTGTGGAGTTACCAACCTCTCAGGGGAAGAACACCATTCTAGTGGTGGTTGACCGTCTAACAAAGGCAGCTCATTTTATCCCTTGTGTCGGCTTACCCACTGCATAACAGACATCACATTTGATGATTAAAGATGTGTTTCGCTTACATGGAGTACCGGATGAGGTTATTTCGGATCGAGGGGTGCAATTCACTTCTAGGTTTTGGCAAAATTTCTGTGCAGCATTGGACATTAAAGTAAACCTTTCTTCTGCTTTTCATCCCCAGACTAATGGACAGACCGAACGAACCAATCAAACCCTGGAGCAGTATCTCCGCTGCTTTATCTGCCACCTACAGGATGATTGGGTGGATCTACTTCCATTAGCTGAGTTCTCGTATAACAACTCTCAGAGTGCCTCCACTAAACAGTCTCCTTTTTACTCTAATCTAGGTTATCATCCTAACATTCTACCACGATTTCCCATAGAAACGCCTTTACCAGCAGTGGCTGAAAGAATCACGTCTTTACAGAAGAATATGGATCTTCTAAAGGAAAATCTGGAATCGGCTCAAGAAAGGTACAAGAAAGCAGCAGATAAATTTCGTAAACCTGCACCAGCTTTCAAGGTAGGAGACTTGGTCTGGCTGTCAACCAGAAATCTTAAGTTAAGGATTCCATCGTCTAAGTTGGGACATAAGTACATTGGACCCTATAAAATCAGTAAAATTATAAGTGCCGTTGCTTGTCGTCTTCAACTGCCCAGAACTATGAGAATCCACCCTGTCTTTCATGTATCCCTACTAAAGGCTGCGACACCCAATACGTTTCCTGGACGTTCCTCTCCTTGCCCTGACCCAGTGCTAGTCGATGGTCAGGAAGAATTTGTGGTGGAAAGGATTTTAGATTCCAGGTTGTATAGAAATCAGTTACAATATCTGATTAAATGGCAGGGCTACCCAGTGGAGGACAACTCATGGGAACCGGTCAATAACGTTAATGCTCCTCGCTTGCTCCGTCAGTTTCATCAGAGGTACCCACACAAGCCTGGTCTGAGGTCATCCGGAGGTTGTCCTTAAGGGGGGAGTAATGTAAGGTTCTATGTATATATTCCTGAAACTCAGTTTGTTCGTCAGCCATTTTACTTTCTGTCTTGCTGCAGCTATCTTGCCCTCAGTCAAAATGGAGTTTCCAGCTTGCATGTTCCCGCCCTGATTCTCTCCTTTGCTTCTTAAGCAGCCACAGCTGAGCAATCAGTGCTTCAGAATCTAGCCTGCAGTGAACCTGTGACTTGACTCCTGTAAGCCTTGGACCTTGTACTCCAGCTATTCCTACTGAGGAACTCTGAAGCACTTGTGGACTCTGAACCCTGCTCTTTGAAAGACCCACGTTTGCATGGACTTACGGTAACAGAGAAGAAGATCCTGAACCTGTATTGGAGAGTGATTGCTGAGCTTGGATTACTCTGGCGTGCTGTGTCTCCTGTTTCTGTGTCTGCAAACTGTGTGACTATTTCTGCCAACTTGTATGAAGTAATACAGGACTTTTCTATATCAAACCTGTGACTCCTGTGTTTTCATCGCACCCAAGCACAAGACGCTATATGAACTGTACTACATACATTACAGGATATTTTTATCCTAATTAAATTTCCATATCAGTGCTAGTCAATGGTCAGGAAGAATTTGTGGTGGAAAGGATTTTAGATTCCAGGTTGTATAGAAATCAGTTACAATATCTGATTAAATGGCAGGGCTACCCAGTGGAGGACAACTCATGGGAACCAGTCAATAACGTTAATGCTCCTCGCTTGCTCCGTCAGTTTCATCAGAGGTACCCACACAAGCCTGGCCTGAGGTCATCCGGAGGTTGTCCCTAAGGGGGGAGTAATGTAAGGTTCTGTGTACATGTTCCTGAAACTCAGTTTGTTCGTCAGCCATTTTACTTTCTGTCTTGCTGCAGCTATCTTGCCCTCAGTCAAAATGGAGTTTCCAGCTTGCATGTTCCCGCCCTGATTCTCTCCTTTTGCTTCTTAAGCAGCCACAGCTGAGCAATCAGTGCTTCAGAATCTAGCCTGCAGTGAACCTGTGACCTGACTCCTAAAGCCTTGGACCTTGTACTCCAGCTATTCCTACTGAGGAACTCTGAAGCACTTGTGGACTCTGAACCCTGCTCTTTGAAAGACCCACGTTTGCATGGACTTACGGTAACAGAGAAGAAGATCCTGAACCTGTTGTGGAGAGTGATTGCTGAGCTTAGATTACTCTGGCCTGCTGTGTCTCCTGCTTCTGTGTCTGCAAACTGTGTGACTATTTTGCCAACTTGTATGAAGTAATACAAGACTTTCTATATCAAACCTGTGTCTCATGTATTTTCATCGCACCCAAGCACAAGACGCTATATGAACTGTACTACATACATTACACACTGACTGGGCTGATATAAGGGAGTTGCCTTCCCATGATCCTCGCCGGTAATTGTTGTTTCATGGTTCATTTGGAAGTCTGCTGGTGTCCTGTCTTCATCTGCTACCTTCAGATAAGATATTTTCTACTGTGTTTGCTATTTCCATTTTTGTCTGCACCTTTGTGGAGGTTAGCCGGGTCCCCTCCTGGGGCCTGTGCTACTCTCTGTTTTTCAGTAGCCACTGGTATTTGCTCAATTGCTCTTTCCCTGCTTTTTGAGTGGCTGCGGGTTAGCCTTGTTCACACTGAGATCTGATTTAGTGGGTGGCGAGATCATGTGATCTCAGCATTTTTGAAATCAGAAGTGTTGGAAGTTTTGCTGGGGTTTTGCTGGGTTGCAGATAGTATTCTGTCCTGTCATGTCCTATTTAGGCAGTGTTTGGCCCCAGCGTTTGCTCACTCTATTTTCTGCCTGTGTTTGTGTTTCGTCTTGTCTAACATCCATTATATGTTTGGGGGCTGCCTATTCCTTTGGGGCTCTACTCCGGGGCAGTTAGCTTTCCTGTTTCTATCTTTAGGTGTAGCTAGCGCTCCGAGGAGTCTAGGACCACTGCAGGTACGCTCCACGGCTGCTTCTAGTTGTGCGGTTAGTTTAGGGATCTGCAACCCATTAGTTTCCAACCTCTCAGGTGTTCGGCAGCCTTGCTGTTTTGCTCCTGTCTACTTTACATCAGTACAATTTTGGGTACAACATTTTTTTTGTTAGGAAGTTATAAGGGTTAAAAGTTGACCAGCAATTTCTCATTTTTACCACAAAATTTACAAAACCATTTTTTTTTAGGGACCACCTCACATTTGAAGTCACTTTGAGGGGTCTATATGGCAGAAAATACCCAAAAGTGACACCATTCTAAAAACTGCACCCCTCAAGCTACTCAAAACTACATTCAAGAAGATTATTAACCCTTCAGGTGCTTCACAGGAGCTAGAGCAACGTGGAAGGAAAAAATGGACATTTTAATTTTTCCAACAGAAATTTTCTTTTAGCATCAATTTTTTCATTTTCACATGGGCAACAGGATAAAATGGATCCTAAAATTTGTTGGGCAATTTCTCCTGAGTACACTGATACCTCATATGTGGTCATAAACCACTGTTTGGGCGCACGGCAGGGCTCAGAAGGGAAGGAGCGCCATTTGACTTTTTGAATGGAAAATATGCTGGAATATTTAGCGGTTGCCATGTCGCATTTGGAGAGTCCCTGTGTGCCTAAACATTAGAGCTCCCCCACAAGTGACCCCATTCTGGAAACTAGGCCCCCCAAGGAACTTATCTAGATGCATAGTGAGCACTTTGAACCCACAGGTGCTTCACAAATTGATCCGTAAAAATAAGAAAGTACTTTTTTTTTCACAAAAATTTTCTTTTAGCCTCAGTTTTTTCATTTTCACATGGGCAACAGTATAAATTGGATCCTAAAATTTGTTGGGCAATTTCTCCTGAGAACACCGATACCTCATATGTGGTCATAAACCACTGTTTGGGCACACGACAGGGCCCAGAAGGGAAGGAGCGCCATTTGACTTTTTGAATGGAAAATTAGCTCCAATTGTTAGCGGACACCATGACGCATTTGGAGAGCCCCTGTGTGCCTAAACAGTGAAAAACCCCCACAAGTGACACCATTTTGGAAATGAGACCCCTTAAGGAACTTATAGGATGTGTTGTGAAATTGGTTTTGTAAATTTTGTGGTAAAAATGAGAAAGCGCTGGTCAACTTTTAACCCTTATAACTTCCTAACAAAAAAAATGTTGTTTCCAAAATTGTGATAACGTAAAGTAGACATGTGGGAAATGTTATTTATTAACTATTTGTGTCACATAACTCTCTGGTTTAACAGAATAAAAATTCAAAATTTGAAAATTGTGAAATTTACAAAATTTTCGCCAAATTTCCATTTTTTTTCACAAATAAAAGCAAAAATTATCGACCTAAATTTACCACTAACATGAAGCCCAATATGTCATGAAAAAACATTCTCAGAATCGCTAGGATCCGTTGAAGCGTTCCTGAGTTATTACCTCATAAAGGGACTCTGGTTAGAATTGCAAAAAATGCCAGGTCATTAAGGTCAGAATAGGCTGGGTCATGAAGGGGCTAAACACGCCATCATACATCCATTACTTAAAAAAAGTCCTTCGACCAAAACTGTGCCACTAACTATAGACCTGTCTCTAATCTTCCCTTCATCTCTAAACTCCTAGAACGCCTGGTCCACACTCGTCTTATTCGCTATATCTCAGATAACTCTCTTATCGACCCTCATCAATCTGGTTTCTGCTCTATACACTCTACTGAAACTGCCCTCACTACATTCTCTAATGATCTACTAACTGCTAAATCTAATGGTCACTACTCCATGCTAATTCTCTTGGATCTCTCCGCAGCATTCGACACTGGACCATCAGCTCCTCCTCACTATGCTCCGCTCCATCGGCCTCAAGAACACCGTTCTCTCCTGGTTCTCCTCCAATCTCTCTGACCGTTCCTTCACTGTATCTTTTGCTGGTTCCTCCTCCTCTCATCTTCCCCTTACTATTGGGGTTCCTCAAGGATGAGTCCTAGGCCCCCTCCTCTTCTCTTTGTATACCGCCCTATTGGACATACAATCAGTAGATTTGGTTTCCAGTACCATCTCTATGCTGATGACACCCAATTATACACTTCTTCTCCCGATATCACGCCTGCCTTTTTAGACAACACCAGTGATTGTTTTACCGATGTCTCCAACATCATGACATCCCTCTATCTCAAACTGAACCTGTCAAAAAAGGAACTCCTCGTGTTTCCTCTACTAACCTACCTTTGCCCGATATTGCCATCTCCGTGTGTGGTTCCACCATTACTCCCCAGCAACATGCCTGCTTTCTTGGGGTCATACTTGATTCCAAGCTTTCATTCACTCACCACATCCAATCTCTCGCTCGCTCTTGTTATCTCCTCCTCAAAAACATCTCTAGAATTTGACCTTTTCTTACTTTCGACTCTGCAAAAACTCTTACTGTTTCTCTTATTCATTCTCGTCTGGACTATTGTAACTCTCTACTAATCGGTCACCATCTTACCAAACTCACCCCTCTCCAATTTGTCGTGAATGCTGCCTCCAGGATCATATTCCTCACCAATCGTTATACCGATGCCTCTACCTTGTGCCAATCATTGCACTGGTTACCCATCCACTACAGAATCCAGTACAAACTTATTACGCTCACCCACAAAACACTCCATGGCTCAGCACCACCCTACATCTCCTCCCTTGTCTCAGTCTACCATCCTACCTGTGCCCTCCATTCTGCTAATGACCTGAGGTTAGCATCCTCAATAATCAGAACCTCCCACTCCCGTCTCCAAGACGTTTCACATGCTGCGCCAATTCTTTGGAATGCACTACCCAGGTTAATACGATTAATCCCCAATCCCCACAGTTTTAAGCGTGCCCTAATAATGCATTTGTTCAGACTGGCCTACTGCCTCAGCGCATTAACCTAACTATCCCTGTTGGCCCATTCAACATTTTTTTTTTTACTATAATCAGGTACCTCATATTATGTTCTCACCTGCTTTATGCATTTAATAGCTCTCTGTGTCTGTACTGTTACATACTTTGGCTGTTAACTGGTTCATGCAGAATTACATGAACACCCGATTTGAACACTATGGCTGGTCCGAACAATGAAAGCAATTGTTATCATCCACCTTTAGTGTCTCCCCCTTTTCCTTATAGATTGTAAGCTTGCGAGCAGGGCCCTCATTCCTCTTGGTCTCTACTTTGATTTGTGTTTATTGTTATGCTGTAATGTCTATTGTCTGTACAAGTCCCCTCTATAATGTAAAGTGCTGCAGAATATGTTGGCGCTATAGAAATAAAATTATTATTATTATAGCCATCACAGAAATAACCGCTACAGCAATAACCATTAGAGAAAAGTTCCTTATAGCAATAAAGATAATGACATAGAACATGTGTAATCCATAATGACTTGCAATAATTATAGATGAGAAAACAAAGGAAATAATGTGGAAACCACCTAATCTTTCTCCATAAATACTGAGCTGTTCAACCAAAAAAAATCAGAAATCGTTTGAGACAACTGCTTGCATTTGTACTCCGATTTCTCCATCTGTAAACCTCATACACAATTTGGCAGCAGACAATTAAGATGAGAACACACACATCCTGTGTGCCCTAACACAGTTTCACCCTTTAGTCAACTAAGGCCGGGGTCACACTTGCGAGAAACTCGTATGAGTCTCGCACCTCAATACCCGGCACTGCCGCCGGCACTCGGACCGGAGCGTTCAGCTGCATAGAAATACATGCAGCCGCACACTCCGGTCCTGAGTGTCGGCGGCATCACCTGGTACTGAGGTGCGAGACTCGTGCGAGTTTCTCGCAAGTGTGACCCTGGCCTAAATGTAACTCTACTGCCTTATTTATTTCCCTTATTATTTTTTCTTCCTTCACACTCTACATGAGTTTTTGGATGATGAAGAAGATATGATTCCCAGGAATAACATTAGCACATAAAAAATAGTTTCTACCCTGTATGTGCTCTCTGATGTTCAACAAGTTTTGAACTCGAACTACACCATTTCCCACATTCTCGACATGAGTATGGCTTCTCTCCTGTGTGAATTCTTTGATGTGAAATAAGACTTCGTCCCTGGGCAAAAACATTTCCCACATTCTGGACATGAATATGGCTTCTCTCCTGTGTGAGTTCTTTGATGTGTAATAAGATTTTGTCCCTGAGCAAAACATTTCCCACATTCTGGACATGAATATGGCTTCTCTCCTGTGTGGATTCTTTGATGTTTAAGAAGATCTGGTTTCTCGATAAAACGTTTCCCACATTCTGGACATGAATATGGCTTCTCTCCTGTGTGGATTCTTTGATGTTTACGAAGATCTGATCTCTTGATAAAGCATTTCCCACATTCTGGACATGGATATGGCTTCTCTCCTGTGTGGATTGTTTGATGTTTAAGAAGATATGATCTCGTGTTAAAGCATTTCCCACATTCTGGACATGAATATGGCTTCTCTCCTGTGTGAATTCTCTGATGTTTAAGAAGATCTGGTTTCTGGATAAAACATTTCCCACACTCTGAACATGAAAATTGCTTTTCTCCTGTGTGAATGCGCTGATGCCTAAGGAAATGTGATTTCTGGTTGAAACATTTCCCACATTCTGAACATGAAAATGGCTTTTCTCCTGTGTGATTTCGCTGATGCAAAAGGAAATGCGATTTCTGGAAAAAAACATTTCCCACATTCTGAACATGAATACGGCTTCTCCCCTGTGTGACTTCTGCAATGTGTAATCAAATATGACTTACGGTTAAAACATTTCTCACATTCTGAACATGAAAATGGCTTCTCTCCTGTGTGAATTCTCTCATGTTTAAGAAGATCTGATCTCTGGCTAAAAAGTTTCCCACATTCTGAACATGAAAATGGCTTCTCTCCTGTGTGAATTCTCTGATGCTTAAGAAGATCTGATCTCTGGTTAAAACATTTCCCACATTCTGAACATGAATATGGCTTTTCTCCTGTGTGAATTCTCTCATGTAAAAGCAATTTAGATATATATTTAAAATATTTCCCACATTCTGAACAGGTAAATGGTTTCTTCTCTGTGGGAATTATTTGATGTTCAATATCACTTTTGTGGCTTTCATTTTGCTTAACAGTCTGTGATGAATCCAAATAGGTGACTGATTGAAAAGGCTCCAATGATTGATTTTTGCTCTGAAGGTCTGGATGTATAGCTGGAATAATGGCATGCTTTTCATAGGTATCTGGTTTGAAACCACAGTCATCTGCCAAGAATAAAACTGATTTTATTATTTTTCAATATCAATGCCTTATATTTTATATCATTTCTATATACATAATTCTAAACAACTCAAAGTGTAATTGTTATGTCCCATGAATGAGACATTTTACAGACTGTCCTGTGTATTTTACATGCTGTATTGCAGTCTCTCATATTGTTTACTGTTGCTATGTGTCCCTGTGTTTGCATACCTGAAATCCTCCCTTTACATCAAGTTTGTCCCTTCTGTCTCTCTGTCTCCCTCTTCTGGTGTGATGTCATTTCCTTCTTCTTTCTCCTGTGTTTCATTCTCCATCTTGATTTTATCAGAATCACATGTGTTTTCAGTCTGTCTGAAGAAAGTCTTTTTTACCTGCTGCTGTTTGTATGCATTCAACAAGAATTCTTAAAGAAATCAAAGTCTCTTCTGGATTCTTCATAACATGTGTGCCGGCAGCAGAGTTAAGCTATCTGCGATCGTCGCCAATTGTAAGTAGGGTGAAAGATCCGGCATCTCACAGAGCCATATTTACAGCCACAGGCCCCGGGGACAGAATAGTAAAAAAGACTTTTCAGATTCATCTGTAAAACTCACAGCTTCTATAAAGCTACAGAACTTCCTGCAGAGCATCCGCTCTCAACATATAAGAGTCTATACAGCTCCCCTTCTCCCTGTGAATCAGGATGGCTGAAGGAATGACTACACGGTCTCTGCCAGACCCATTGTCAGAGGAAGAGTGCATAGACCCTAATCCACCATTTAGTGAGAAGGCTAGACGTGTCACAAAGCCGACATGGAAAATAAGGGAGAATCTAGAATCCAGTAAACATGATCTTCTCCGTGCAACAGCAGAGCTATGGCAAAAACTCTTATGCCACATAAATAGCCTATCTCAGCCTGCTTCTCTCCAACGACCACTGGAGGGAGCTCTCGCACAGCTGTGTTCAGATTATCAATGTTATGCAAAAATAACAGACCAATATATCGCAGTGTTAAAAAGACTTAACCCATCAGTTACCTGCAAAGAGCTGCAAGCTTTCCAAAAACTTAACTCTGAGAGAGAAATCATGGTGCGCGATATAAAAGCCAAAACAGAGGCAAGAATCGCACTAATAGCCGAGATGTCATCTTGCATTTCTGGCTCTGCCAGACAGTCAAAGCGAACATCTAAGTCACGCTCTTCAAAATCCTCAACCCTCAGCGAACAGCTCATAAAAGCACGTGCGGAAGCTGAGGCCACTAAAATACAAGCTGCCTTTGCTCAAAAGGAAACTGAAATGAAAACTGAGGCAACTAAAATACAAGCTGCCCTAGAGGCCACTAAAATACAAGCTGCCCTAGAGGCCCTAGAGAAGGAACGCCAACACGCCATAGCCATGGCAAAGTTAAAGGTCCTGGAACAAGCCATCAGTGGGAGCCAAAGAGACAGCATCAGTTTAAGTGGTTTTGATACTGAAGACCCTCTTAAGCGTACTAGAGACTATGTACAAAGCCAACACAATGCTATCCCTGCTCCTGCAATCCTTCCTGACCACACAGATGCTCCCCTGAAACAACAGGACACAGAGCGTTTATCCCCATCCTGCACCCAAGGTCAGTACAATTACAATATGCTGCCAATCTTGTATCCTGATCCACCTCTGTGCACCGAAATGTACCAGAAACCTGCAAATCACCAAATCTTATACTCAGAATCCTACGTACAAGCCAATATGCAGGCCAGTCACCACACTCCGGTCAATCACACAATTCCAGTCCCATGTGTGGCAGAAACTAAGCTCATTAAGCCAGTTAATGGACTGAACGCCTACGCTGCCCCATACGTACCTGCATTCTCAGGTCAAATCACAGACTGTATGAACAAAGCTATCCAGCCAGCATCGGTCCTTCCAATATCGGAGAATGCTGATATGACTGGCCTCGCAAGGTACATGATTCGGCGCGATCTAACTAAGACCGGTCTTACAGAGTTTGACGATAAACCTGAGAACTACAGGGGTTGGAAGTGTACCTTTGAAACCACGATCAGTGATCTCGGCATCACCGCCACTGAAGAGCTAGACCTGCTAATCAGGTGGCTTGGGCCACAATCCACGGATCGGGTCAAGAGACTTAAATCTGTCTACATCAGTAATCCCATTGCTGGTCTCACTGCTGCATGGAAGAGGCTAGAAAGAAGCTATGGCAGTCCTGAGGTCATAGAAAGGGCCCTGTTCAAACGACTAGAGGATTTTCCAAAGGTATCTAATAAGGACAGTACAAGGTTCCAAGAGCTCAGCGACCTCCTGTTAGAGCTTCAGCTGGCCAAAGCAGACCCGTACCTTCCTGGCCTCAGCTACCTGGACACTGCTCATGGGGTAACCCCAATAGTTTCCAAGCTGCCACCCAATATCCAAAATAAGTGGGCTATGCTTGGATCAAAATACAAAAGGGAAAACCAAGTCTCCTTCCCTCCATTTTCCTACTTCTGCGAGTTCATCGAAAATATCGCAGAGTGTAAGACCGATCCAAGTTTTTCCTATGGAGAACACAGCGACCCTGTTTCATCTACAAAACACGACAGTCCACGTCTTAACTACAGGAACCACCAAGCTCCAATGTCCATCAAGAAGACTGATGTTCTTCCGGCACCTTCAGTATCACAAGATAAGAGCGACAAAGGTGAGAAGGTTGAGAATCCTAATCGCCAGTGTCCAATTCACAAACTGCCACATCCCCTGAAGAAGTGCATTGGCTTCAGGAAGAAGCCCCTTCAAGAACGAAAGGAGCTCTTGAAGAAGTTTGGAGTATGCTTCAGGTGCTGCGCCTCTACCGAACATCTTGCTAAGGACTGTGTCATCCCCATCAAGTGTCTAGAGTGCGACAGCGAAGACCACGTACAGGCGCTCCATCCATCACAGCCTGACTCTGCGTCTTCACCTTCTCCCACCACAAGCCATGGCGGGGAGAGTACAGACCAAGTGACAAGCCATGTTGCGGTATCTTCCTCATGCACCGATGTCTGTGGAGAAGGTCTTCGAGACAAGTCCTGTGAGAAGATTTGCCTGTCATGGGTGTATCCCAAGGGCCATCCAGAGAAGGCAGTCAAGGTGTACGTTAGCCTGGATGACCAGAGCAACAAATCATTAGCCAGGTCAGAACTCTTTGACTTGTTTGATTTAAAAGGAGACGTCTATCCCTACACCTTGGGCACCTGCAGCGGCGTTTTACAAACCTCTGGAAGAAGGGCCAGTGGCCTCATAATAACTTCTCTTGAGAAAGGCGCCACGGAGATACCACTACCCACGCTTGTAGAGTGTAACCAAATACCATTCAATAGGGGAGAAATCCCAACACCAGAAGTCGCTCTTCAGCATCCTCATCTCAGAATGATAGCCAAAGAGATGCCACCCCTGGATGATAAGGCAGACATCCTAATTCTCCTCGGCAGAGACATTATACGACTGCACAAGATGCGTCAACAAATCCACGGACTACTCAATGAACCATATGCCCAGCGCCTCGAGCTGGGCTGGGTCATCATTGGCAATGTCTGTAGTGACCAGACAAAGAATCAGAACGACATCTCCTCTTACAAAACCGTTATCACGTCGGATGACAACGACTTGTCCTCCCTGTCATACTCACGTCACCAATGGATGAAGGAGAAGTCAAACGACACTACGTGTCAACGGCAACCATCCGATATTTCAAGTCCGCTTTATCCTCGAGACTACAACCTCGAGATAACAGCATTCGATCCTTCAACCAAGGACAACAACTTACTACCTACAGAGGGAGACAAAGTGATCATCAGGGTCATGAGCGTCAAACCCACCGAAGACAACTATAACAGCTGGGTAGCTCCCTCACCTTCTCTTCCAGCAAAGACTAAGTTGCCAAGGGATCCACAGCAAGTAACTGCTAAGTTCCCAACCTTTGATACCCATCTCCATCACAAGCCTGGTCAAACCGAAGCCATGCTAGACTTCAGTGCTCAGAGTGAGAGCCCCTCTCTCAACAGCCTACCTCTGACCGATGGTGCCAGCGTTTTCCCCACGCAATTCAGCCTCAGCTCACTGGCGGATGTTGAACAAGACACGTTCACTTCCCAAGCATCACCCTGTAAGGAACTTGCTATCAAACGAGGAGCCTCGCCTGTTGAAAACAGCATCGACGGTCCTCTCGGGTTTAAGACACCCATCGCAGTTCTAGGCAGGGTACCACTGAGACAGCTTGCTACTCCGGATATCAACGGGAACACTATGCTACCATCTCAGAGACAGCAAAGATGGGAGACGGCGAAGAAGTCTCTAAAGGCCTTACAACAAGTCCTGCCCCGTAGTTCTGTAAAGACTCTTTCAACCGTCATCAAGAGACAAGTCTACCTTTCCTATGACGTGTCTAAGAAGACTACAGCTGCAGGAGCCTCTCCCAGCGCTTCAGAAACCGGCAAAAAGGTACAGAAGCTGAGCTCTCTTTACCCTGGACATCCTTTCAGCTGGTCAGCCATCCTATCTGCTGACATACATTTCAGGTGAATCATCTGCTGGCTCCTTCGAGCAGGAGTCACATGATCTTAGCTTCGTCTCTGAACTCAGCTCACGGCGGGGAGCCTACCGCCATATACTCCTCCAGCTGTGTTGGAACATTGTAATATTTTAACTTTCTCCAGCGGATTATTGGGTTGGTGGAAGTGTTTGCACGTTGCGGCTTCCCCAATCCGAAGATGGGTTTTCGTTTGGACTTGGATTATTCCGCTGTTGAGGACTTCATGCCTCCAACTGAACATTGGACCATGCCAATTGGACTTCAACTGTTGTTGCTATTACCTGCATGCTTGTTTTTTATTTTTGTCTTTCAGGTCTACAGTGACATCTCCAGTGGACATCATAAAATTATGATATCTATAGATTTCAGACGGGGAGTGTTATGTCCCATGAATGAGACATTTTACAGACTGTCCTGTGTATTTTACATGCTGTATTGCAGTCTCTCATATTGTTTACGTTGCTATGTGTCCCTGTGTTTGCATACCTGAAATCCTCCCTTTACATCAAGTTTGTCCCTTCTGTCTCTGTCTCCCTCTTCTGGTGTGATGTCATTTCCTTCTTCTTTCTCCTGTGTTTCATTCTCCATCTTGATTTTATCAGAATCACATGTGTTTTCAGTCTGTCTGAAGAAAGTCTTTTTTACCTGCTTCTGTTTGTATGCATTCAACAAGAATTCTTAAAGAAATCAAAGTCTCTTCTGGATTCTTCATAACATTGTGCCGGCAGCTGAGTTAAGCTATCTGCGATCGTCGCCAATTGTAAGTAGGGTGAAAGAGATCCGGCATCTCACAGAGCCATATTTACAGCCACAGGCCCCGGGGACAGAATAGTAATGAAACTATGACCTAAGACAGTGATGAGCCAGCTGTTCACAAATCCCATGGTACTGAACCTCTAAAGGACAATCCACAAACATAATACACAAACGCAGAAACGTTTGAAGCAATAAAGGGGAATAAATGAAAATATACACTATAAAAACATGTAAGATTCTTAAAGAGGTATTCCCATCTCTAATCAACTATCCCAATATGTAGTAGGTGTAGTAATTTTACAATAATCTTTATATAATATATATATATATATATATATATATATATATATATATATATATATATATATATATATATATATATATATATATATAATGTAAGACAGTGAAGGGGGTGCGTACTGGACGGGGTGTATATCCCGCCCAGGTTTTTGGCTGGGTCGCATAAGGAAAATAGGAGTGAAGGTAGGATGGCAGTACGACGTTCACTCCACTCCCCATCCAGTACAGGCTTGCAGCTCAACCCTGAGTGCACACAGCTGCTTAATTAAGCAGCCAGAAATAGGTGCTTGAGAACACAGACATTGAGCTCTCAGTCTGGATCTGACTTCAGACGCTGTTGGAGTCTCCTGCAAGTCCATCTCTGGTAATTACAATATATGTGTTGTTGTGGCCAGGCTGCTAGAGCCTAGTTCACAGTAGTGAGGAAACTAACTGTGTTTAAGTTAGCAGCCTGCCAGGCTCAGGACTTTTGTTTATGATTTGGTTTATGTTTTGTTTGCTGTGGACTTTAATAAAACTGGTTGCGGCCAGTTGCACCAGTACAGCTGTCTGGACTCTTTATGCCACTCCGTCTACCAGAGACGGCGATCCCAGAGCTATATCCCCTGAAAAGCTTACAAAATATATATATATATATAAATATATATATACATATATATATATATATATAATATATATATATATATATATAGTAAGGTTTCACTCACTCGGCTGCTTCTGAGGTAAATCAGGAGACACTTTTCTTATGCAAAAAGTCCTTAGGTTTATTGCTTCATAAACCACATAGTAACAGGCAATACAAATCTTCAATGTTTCAGCTCCTGCCTGGAGCCTCACTCCTCAATCACAAAGTACTCTCTGTAATGTCCCACATGGAAGTCTGTCCACACTGGCAGACTCCCACACACTCTCTAACAGGTGCCAAGCACACTCAGTTACATAGCCGTAACCCCGCCCACAGGTGAGGTCAGGATCACATGGTTAGGTCACATGGTTATGACCTCACCACAGGTCCTTTTGATACACATAAACAACTACAGACTTTATCTTGGGTATTCAGACACATACCCCTTGGGTGGGTTTGTAGGTGACTGGACCCACCCAGCTCTCCTAGTCACCTGGAAGCCTCCCAATGTATAGCAAAACTCTCAGCAGTAGATCTGCTGAACAAAAACATGCTCAGGCTTCCATCACAGGGCCACCCACCTCTGCGATACATAACGTCCATCCATCACATGCCTCCATGCATATCCCGAGGGCCATACACAGTGAGCCCTAGCTGCATCAGGGGTCATTACACCACAATATATACACATATACATACACACACACATACACACACACACCGTATATACTCATGTATAAGCCGACCCGTGTATAAGCCGACTCCCCTAATTTTGCCACAAAAAACTGGGAATACTTATTGACTCGCGTATAAGCCTAGGGTGAAAAATGATTATGCCCCCATATGATGCTCCACAGATTATGCCACCATATGCTGCACAGATTATGCCCCCATATGCTCCACAGATTATGCCCCATAGTATAGGTCCCTTATGCTGCCGCGCTGCTGTAAAAAATGACATACTCCCCTCTCGTCGCTGGGGGCCAGGTGCAGGTGTCCTGAGCAGGCGGTGACACCGGCAAGCTATGGGGGACAGGTGCCTGTGTCACCGCTCGCTCAGGACCCCGGCACCTGAGATATTTACCTATCACCGGACCGGTCCACCGCTGTGCTGCTCCCTCTTCCAGGTCCTCGGCAGTGAATGATCAGGCAGAGGGCGCGGCACGCACTAACGACATCATTGCGCCCTCTGCCTGAACATTCACAGCCAGAGGAGTCGGACGAGGGAGCAGCGCAGCGGTGGTCCGGGGACAGGTAAATATCGCTATACTCACCCCTACGCCGGCGCGTCTCTGCAGCCTCTCCTCTTCTCCCAGCGGTCTCCGCAGCTCTTCTGTCCTACAGCGGTCACGTGGTACTGCTCATTAAAGTCATGAATATGTGCATATTCATGACTTTAATGAGCGGTACCATGTGACCGCTGCAGGAAGGAGCGGAGATCGTGGGAGAAGCAGGGGGGCTGCAGAGACCGCGCCGGCGGAGGGGTGAGCATGATCCGACACCCCCGCCGACCCCTGTATATGACTCGTGTATAAGCCGAGAGGGGGACTTTCAGCCCTAAAAAATGGGCTGAAAATCTCGGCTTATACACGAATATATATATATATATATATATATATATATATATATATATATATATATATATATATATATATATATATATATATATATATATATATATATATATATATATATATATATATACACACACACACACACACACATACATACATACACACACACCAAAAGTTTGGACACACCTTCTTATTCAAAGATTTTTTCTGTATTTTCATGGCTATGAAAATTGTAGAATCACACTGAAGGCATCAAAACTAAGAATTAACACATGTGGAATTATACATTACACTTTACAAAAAAGTGTGAAACAACTGAAAATATGTCTTATATTCTAGGTTCTTCAAAGTAGCCATCTTTTGCTTTGATTACTGCTTTGCACGCAGAAAAGGTGAACGGATGGACTCTACATGCCTGGTTCCAACCGTGAAGCATGGAGGAGGTGGTGTGATGGTGTGGGGGTGCTTTGCTGGTGACACTGTTGGGGATTTATTCAAAATTGAAGGCATACTGAACCAGCATGGCTACTACAGCATCTTGCAGCAGCATGCTATTCCATCCGGTTTGCGTTTAGTTGGACCATCATTTATTTTTCAACAGGGCAATGACCCCAAGCACACCTCCAGGCTGTGTAAGGGCTATTTGACCAAGAAGGAGAGTGTTGGGGTGCTATGCCAGATGAACTGGCCTCCACAGTCACCAGACCTGAACCCAATCGAGATGGTTTGGGGTAAGCTGGACCGCTCACCGCTTCAATTTTGAATAATCCCCAACAGTGTCACCAGCAAAGCACCCCCACACCATGACACCACCTCCTCCATGCTTCACGGTGGGAACCAGGCATGTAGAGTCCATCCGTTCACCTTTTCTGCGTGCAAAGCAGTAATCAAAGCAAAAGGTGGCTACTTTGAAGAACCTAGAATATAAGACATTTTCAGTTGTTTCACACTTTTTTGTACAGAAGATTCTTTGAATGAGAAGGTGTGTCAAAACTTTTGGTCTGTACTGTATCTAGATCTGTGGTGAGCACTTTAAACCCCCAAGTGCTTAACACAAGTTTATAACGTAGAGCCGTAAAATTAACAAATCATATTTTAGTCCCCAGTTTTTTATTTTCCCAAGGGTATCAGGAGAAATTGGACCCCAAAAGTTGTTGTTCAATTTGTCCTGAGTACGCTGATGCCCTATAATTGGGAGAAAACTACTGTATGGGCACATATCGGGGCTCGGAAGGGAAGTAGTGACGTTTTGCATTGCAGACTTTGATGGAATAGTCTGGGGGTGTCATGTCACGTTTGGAGAGCCCCTTATGTGCCTAAACAGTGGAAAACCCCCACAAGTGACCCCATTTTGGAAACTAGACCCTCAAAGGAACTTATCTAGATGTGTGGTGAGAACTTTGAACCCCAAGTGCTTCACAGACTTTTAAAACGTAGAGCCATAAAAATAAAAAATCATATTTTTTTCCACAAAAAAGATATTTTCGCCCCCAATTTTTTATTTTCTCAAGGGTAACAGAAGAAATTGGACCCCAAAAGTTATTGTGCAATTTTTCCTGAGTACGCTGATACCCCATATGTCAGGGTAAACTACTGTTTGGGCGCATGGCAAAGCTCAGAAGGGAAGAAGCACTGTTTGACTTTTTCAATGCCGAATTGGCTGGAATTGAGATCAGACGGCATGTCAAGTTTGGAGAGCACCTGATGTGCCTAAACAGTGGAAACCCCCCAATTTTAACTCCAATCCTAACCCCAACACACCCCTAACCCTAATCCCAACCCTAACCACAAACCTAACCCTAAGACACCTAACTCTAATCCCAACCCTAACCCTAACTTTAGCCCCAACCCTAATGGGAAAATGGAAATAAATACATTTTTTAAATTTTATTATTTTCCCCTAACTAAGGGGATGATAAAGGGGGGTTTTATTTACTATTTATAGCAGGTTTTTATGTTTGGCAGCTGTCCACACGCTTAGGCTACTTTCACACTTGTGTTTTATCGCGCAGCGCATCGTGCGCTATCGGACGCAAGCGCAATGTTCCCCTATCTTTAACATGGCGGGTGCAGGGTCTAGCGCTTGCACGAGTTCATGTGCGTTTGTCGTGCGCTGCGCATTTTCCCGGTGTGCGCCCATACGCGCTAGACGCTACATGTTGCATTTTTTTTTTCGCCCAACCGCTTTTAAAAAACGCGTGCGCACATGTGCGCATGCTATGCGCAAAAAATAACATTGCAATCTATGGGAGCGCTGGCGTGCGCATGGCTTTGCACTCGTCAGCGCTTTTGCACGCATGCGATTTTTCTGTAAATAATGTCTAAACACTTGTTTAAACCATGATAGAGCCATAGATGATAGAGCCAAAGATGATAGAGCCAGAGGATAGATGATAGAGCCAGAGATGATAGAGATAGATGATAGAAACAGATGATAGAGACAGATGATAGATGATAGAGACAGAGATGATAGAGCCAGAGATGATAGAGACAGATGATAGATGATAGAGATAGAGATGATAGAAATGTGACACATAGACAACCCATGCACCAAAAAAACGCAAACGCATGCAAAAACGCATGAAATCGCAGACAAACGCTGCGTTTTTTTGTCGAAATGCGCATGCTGATGTGACTAAATATTGCAGCGTTTACAAGCGTTTGCACGCGTTTTTTTAATGTGCTTCATGTGCGCTCGAAACGCAGCGCAAAAAAACGCAAGTGTGAAAGTAGCCTAAAAGACGCTTTTATTTGCAAAAACTAGTTTTTGCAACACCACATTTTGAGAGCTATAATTTTTCCATATTTTGGCCCATAGAGTCATGTGGGTCTTATTTTTTGCGGGATGAGGTGACGATTTTATTGGTACCATTTTTGGGCACATGACATTTTTTGATCGCTTTTTATTACGATTTTTGGGAGGCAGAATGAACAAAAACCAGCAATTTATGAATTTCTTTTTTTGGGGGGGCGTTTATACCGTTCCACGTGCGGTAAAATTGATAAAGCAGTTTTATTCTTCTGGTCAGTACGATTACGGCGATACCTCATTTATATCATTTTGTTTTGGCGCTTTTATACAATAAAAACGTTTATATATAAAAAATAATTATTTTTGCATCGCTTTATTCTGCGAGCTATAACTTTTTTATTTTTTCGCTGATGATGCTGTATGGTGGCTCGTTTTTTGTGGGACAAGATGCCGTTTTCAGCGGTACCATGCTTATTTATATCCGTCTTTTTGATCGCGTGTTATTCCACTTTTTGTTCGGCGGTATGATGATAAATCATTGTTTTTTTTTCTTGTTTTTTTTTTTTAAGGGGTTCACTAAAGGGGTTAACTAGTGGGTTTATAGGGCGGGTCGTGACAGACGTGGCGATACCAAATATGTGTACTTTTATTGTTTTGTTTTTTTTATTTACGAGAAGAAATTAATTTATTGTGGAATATTTTTTTTTTCATTATTTAGGAATTTTTTTTTTGCACTTGTGATTTTTATTTTTTTTAACCTTTTTACTTTGTCCCAGGGTGGAACATCACTGTATAGGGTCAGATCGCTGGTGTGACAGTGTGCACAGCACTCTGTCACACCAGCGATCTCACTGGCACTGCTGCAGACTTCCTCAGCGCCTGCTCTCAGCAGGCGCTGAGGAAGCCGCCTCCCTGCAGGACCCGGAAGGACCCCGCGGCCATCATGGATCCGGGGTCCTGTAGGGAGGAGGGTCCCTCGGAATAGCGCAATGCATCGCGCTGTTCTGAGGGTCTCAGGGGAGCACGCAGGGAGCCCCCTCCCTGTGTGATGCTCCCCTGTACCGCTGGAACACTGCGATCATCTTTGATCGCAGTGTGCCAGGAGTTCATGTGCCGGGAGCGGTCCGTGACCGCTCCTGGCACATAGTGCCGGGTGTCAGCTGTGATAATCAGCTGACACCCGCCCGTGATCAGCTGCGCTCCCCCGGGAGCGCAGCTGATCGCACGTGAAGTAGTATTCCGTCCATGGTCCAGGATCACATGGACGGAATAGTACGTCACATGCGATCCAGGATCGCATTAGGTCCAGGATCACATGGACGGAATAGTACGTCAGATGGAAGAAAGGGGTTAAACGAGAGGTAACAACAATTTTGACCACATGTGTAATTACAGTAGAATCTGTGACTTCTCTGCATTTAGTGGTCACTACTCACCTGGGTAGTCATATGTAGGAATCTCCTCTTTACACCGCTCATCACCCCTCACATATGTCTCTGTAGTATTAATATGGGTCAGATCTTCACCCTGAAACAAATATTGTAAAAGTCACAGACAGATGGAGAAGTCCCATCTATGATCAGCTCTATTCCTGCCATCTCCACCGTTCTCATTACACAAATATAAATCATATTATACAGGTGGATAAACAAGACTGGGCACAAGACCTTCACAGCCGTCTACACATCATAGGGGAGATCTCATGACACCTTCTCTCCATCTACCTGATGATCCTGAGGAACATTGGGATCTTCTTGGTTACAGTTCTGTGGAAGAAGAGGACGGGGACATCTCTCTGGTGTTGTCCTCTTACTGGATAGATCTGGAGTAAACACATACAGGGACTGAATTCATTCTTTACATACAGATAATTATAGGCCGTGTGTATTTAGTCCTGTCTATTACCTGGTGATGTGAGGGGCTGAGGAACCTCCATCATGACGTCCTTGTACAGATCTTTGTGTCCTTCTAAATACTCCCCCTCCTCCATGGAGAAATAGACGGAGACATCCTGACACCTTATAGGAACCTGACACATACAATGATACTGTCACACCCCAATCCCTTCATAGCATTACTCTAGAAAATTGGAGTCGGATCCTACACAGGACTATTACAAGGAACTAAGCAAGTTGGTATCTTGTCTGCCTGACAAATCCATAAGAGCTGGTGACCTGATACCAGAAAGTCCAAGAATAGGGACATTCTACATGCTTCCCAAAATCCACAAATCTGGAAATCCAGGGAGGCCGATTATTTCATGTGTGGACACCCTTACTGAGCAGGTATCTGGATGGGTAGAGGGTATTCTTAAACCCCTGGTAAAGGATACACCCAGCTACATTCAGGACACAACTGACCTATTGAATAAACTAGCAGCAATAGGTCCTCTATCAGAAGGAACCATCCTGGCCACAATGGATGTGGAATCTTTGTGCTCTAATATCCCAAACCATGATGGATTAAATGCCTGCAAAGTCTTCATGGAAAACACCGGGAATGATGCAGATTCTGTTGTGATACTCACAAAATTCATCCTCACCCACAATTACTTTGAATTTGACAACAAGATCTATCTTCAGGAGACTGGCACAGCGATGGGAAGTAAAATGGCTCCACGGTATGCAAATCTTTTCATGGCCAAGCTTGAAAGCGACTTTTTGTCCTCATGTCCCATCTGGCCTCGGGCCTACGACAGTTACATTGATGATATCTTAATCATCTGGACAGAGTCGGAGCAACAGCTAAAGACGTTCCAAGAACAGTTTAACCAATTTCATCCCACCATCAACGTAACACTCAACTACTCCAGCACTGAAATTAACTTTTTAGACACCATCATTAAGCTACAGAACAATGAATTAGAGACATCCCTGTATCAGAAGCCAATCGACCATCCAACATACCTTAAATGGGACAGTTTCCATCCAAAACACATAAAAAACTCTATTGTCTACAGCCAAGCCATCAGATACAATCGTATATATTCCAACCCCATAGATAGAGATGAACACCTTGGTCGCCTCAGAAAGTCCTTTTTGAGTCAGGGCTACCATCCAAGAACAATTGAAAATCAAATTACAAGAGCCACCAGAATATCAAGGAATCACCTGCTACATTACAAAACTAAAGAAAATAACCGGGTGCCTCTAGTGGTCACCTACAATCCAAATCTGGAGGTGCTAAGGGGAGCTGCACGGAAACTACAACCTTTACTACAAAAAGATGCCCGATTACAATCCATATTTCCAGACCCCCACTACTGTGTTTTAGACAGCCCCCAAATCTGAGAAGCATCATTGTCAGAAGCTCCCTGTCCTCTCCAA
>JARQOD010000108.1:66707-165253 GCA_033576555.1 Oophaga sylvatica
TATCCCTTTGGTGGTAATCAGGATCCTTCTTAGGACTGATTACAGGGTTCAGGGTCTGATAGGAGACAGGGTTAGGCTGGAGACTTGGACCTCTGAACCATTATCAGTACCTCCAAGGTAAGGGATTAGTTAGGACCCCAGTGTAGGGTCAGGTTAGACCCCGGTCCTCCTCTTTCCTGTTACAGCTCATCAAGTCCTCAAGATTAACCCTGAGTTCTGCTGATATTGTGTCAGGTAAATCTATTTTATACTTACATTCTTATGTTGCTAAACTATATGTTGTATAGAGTGTGGTTCCTGTATAAATAGTTTACTGACATTGTAGTCATATCATTAGACAGCGTGACATTTTCACTGGCCATAAAAAATTATCTCTAGTTACCATGGATCCAGTAGCCCAGCTGGCTCTGCAGTTGCAGGGATTATCCATGGAGCTGACGGACATTAAGTCCAAAGTTTTGTCTCCCCTGGAGCAAACCAGAGTTGAACCTAAGGTGGCTCTTCCAGATAGGTTCACTGGTGGGCGAGACAAATTTTTTACCTTCCGGGAGGCATGTAAATTATATTTTCGGCTTCGGCCGCGATCATCAGGGAGTGATGAGCAGAGAGTGGGAATTGTTATCTCACTTCTTCAAGGGGACCCTCAATCCTGGGCATTTTCCTTCCTCCGGGATCCCCGGCTCTACAGTCTGTAGATCAATTTTTTACTGCTCTGGGATTGGTATATGATGACCCAGATCGGGTCTCTCTTGCTGAGACTAAATTACGTAAGATACAGCAGGGAGATCGTCCTGCGGAGGAATTTGCTTCTGAGTTTCGTAGATGGACCACGGATACTCAGTGGAATGACCCAGCTCTTAGGAGCCAGTTTTGTCATGGGCTTTCTGACAAATTAAAAGACGTTTTGGCTCAGTATGAGTCTCCTCCTTCTCTGGAGGCTGCTATGGCCCTAGCTATCCGTACTGATAGACGGCTTCGGGAGAGGGGTGAGGTAACTCCACTCCTGTTGTTACTCCACCTACTACTAAAGTCCCTTATGTTGAGGTTCCCCTTGTCTGTTCGGATGAGCCTATGCAGTTGGGAGGGACATCTTTTCGTAGTAGGGGATTGGCGGCACGCCGCAGGACTAGAAGGTGTTTTTTCTGCGGGAAAGAGGGACATTTTGTTGGAGAATGTCCATCCCGTGTCTTGTTAAGTAAAAAGTCGCCGGAAAACTGCTAATCCCAGGTTGTGTGGTGGATGACAACCTGGGAGTATGTATTTCATCCGCCGGTTCTTCTCAGTTCCTTGTACCAGTGGAGGTGGTGTTTGGTACTAGAGTGAAGAGATTGTCTGTTCTTCTGGATAGTGGTTCCGGCGCCAATCTGGTTGACGCTCAGTTTGCTCAGGCTCAAGGTATGCATCTGAGTGTATTGGTCAAACCGATCCCTATTTTTTCCATTGACGCCAGGCCTCTCGGCCAAGGTAGCTTTGTTCATGAGGTTCATAACATTGACCTTCGGGTAGGGGCAATACATAGGGAACAATTATCTTGTTATGTGTTGGAGGGTCTACCTACTCCCATTGTGTTGGGACATCCTTGGCTGGTTAAACATAACCCTGTAATTAATTGGCAGTCCAGAGATAAGCCAATGGGGTGAGTTTTGCAAACGCAACTGCATGAACACAGTCATCAGTGCGGTCGTACCTAGTACATTGCCTCCTTTTTTGGAGGATTTTGGGGATGTTTTTTCTGAGGAGGGGTGTCGGGAGTTGCCTCCTCATCGTGTGTATGACTGCTCTATTAATCTTCTTCCTGATGCTAAGTTACCTAAAGCTAGGTTGTATAATCTTTCTGGTCCTGAAAGACAGGCTATGAAAGATTATATTTCCGAAAGTCTGGCCAAAGGGCATATTAGACCTTCATCTTCCCCTGTAGCCGCGGGGTTCTTCTTTGTGAAGAAAAAAGATGGAGGCCTATGCCCTTGCTTGGATTTCTGCGAACTTAATCGGATTACTGTTCGAGATCCGTATCCACTCCCTCTTATTCCTGATCTCTTCAATCAAATTGTTGGCGCCAAATGGTTCTCTAAATTGGATCTCAGGGGGGCGTATAATCTGATTAGAATAAAAGAGGGGGATGAGAGGAAAACGGCGTTTAACACGCCGGAGGGACATTATGAAAACCTGGTTATGCCTTTTGGTCTGACTACTGCACCAGCAGTATTCCAACATTTTGTTAATGACATTTTTCGTCACCTTGTGGGGGTGTTTGTGGTCGTATATTTGGATGACATTTTAATTTACTCGCCAGATCTTGTGTCTCACCAGGAGCATGTGAGACAGGTGTTGCAGATCTTGCGAGACAATAAACTATACGCCAAACTGGAGAAGTGTGTTTTTGCCGTACAGGAACTTCAGTTTTTGGGTTTTTTGGTGTCAGCCTCCGGTTTCCGTATGGACCCTGAAAAGGTGAGAGCAGTGCTTGAATGGGATCAGCCAGGGGATCTTAAGGCTCTGCAGCGTTTTTTGGGGTTTGCTAATTACTACCGGAAATTTATTTGTAATTTCTCGTCTGTCGTCAAACCTCTCACGGACATGACGAGAAAAGGGACGGATTTTTCTAGGTGGTCGGACAAAGCTTGCCAAGCCTTTTCCTCTTTAAAGAGATGTTTTGCTTCGGCTCCCGTTCTCATCCAACCAGATGTATCTCAGCCGTTCATTGTGGAGGTGGACGCGTCTGATGTAGGGGTGGGTGCTATATTGTCCCAGGGTCCGTCCCTGGTAAATGGCATCCGTGCGCTTTCTTTTCTAAGAAATTGTCGTCCGCCGAAAGGAATTATGATATCGGCAATAGGGAACTTTTGGCCATTAAATTGGCTTTTGAAGAATGGCGTCACTTTTTGGAGGGGGCAGTCCACCCGGTCACCGTTATTACTGATCACAAGAACCTGCTGTATTTAGAATCCGCTAAGCGTCTGAATTCCAGACAAGCTCAATGGTCGTTGTTTTTTACCAGGTTTAATTTTGTCGTCACTTATCGTCCGGGGTCTAAGAATGTAAAGGCTGATGCTTTGTCTCGCAGTTTCCCAGGGGCCGGGAAAACGGATGACCCGATTCCTATCCTTCAGGAGGGGGTGGTAGTGTCGGCTGTATGTTCTGAGCTTGAGGAGGAGGTGTTAGAGGCTCAGGGGGACGCCCCTGCAGGACCTCCAGGGAGACTGTTTGTCCCGAATCAGTTGAGACAAAAGGTTATTGAGGCACATCATAATTCTGCTTTAGCAGGACATCCAGGGAGTAAGGCTACTTTAGATCTCCTTTCTCGCCGGTTTTGGTGGCCTAACGCTAATAAAGATGTTATAACTTTTGTCGCGTCCTGTGGGGTTTGTGCTCGCTCTAAAACTCCTCATACCCGTCCATCTGGGACCCTTTTACCCTTGAAACTTCCGGAGCGTCCATGGACTCATTTATCTATGGACTTCATTACGGATCTTCCTCCATCGTCAGGAATACTGTCATACTGGTGGTTGTTGACAGGTTCAGTAAGATGGCACATTTCGTTGCTCTTCCTGCACTCCCTAATGCTAAAACTCTGGCGCAGGTGTTCATTAGGGAGATCGTGAGACTTCATGGGTTGCCTTCTGATGTGGTGTCAGATAGGGGGTCTCAGTTTGTGTCCAAATTTTGGAGGGCATTTTGTTTACGTCGGGGGATGCAATTGTCGTTTTCCTCGGCTTTTCATCCGCAGACCAATGGTCAGACAGAGCGTCTGAATCAGAGTTTAGAGACATATCTCCGGTGTTTTGTCTCGGAGAACCAGGAGGACTGGTCATCTTTCTTGCCTCTGGCAGAGTTCGCTCTTAACAACAGGCGGAGCGAGTCCACTGGTAAGTCCCCGTTTTTTGGGGCATATGGTTTTCATCCCCAGTTTTGTACTTTCAATGGGGGGGGTCCTTCTGGGGTTCCTGAGGAGGAGCGTTTCTCGTCGTCACTTGCTTCTGTGTGGCGAGGTGTATTGAATAATTTGAGTACGATGGGGAACCGTTACAAACGTATGGCTGATAGGAGGAGAGTTTCTGGTCCAGATCTGAATGTGAACGATCTGGTATGGTTGTCTACCAGGAATATAAAACTTAAAGTGCCCTCCTGGAAACTGGGTCCCAGATTCATCGGGCCGTACAGGATCAGTTCCATAATTAATCCTGTGGCATTTCGTCTGGAACTCCCTTCTACTTTTAAAATTCATAATGTGTTCCACAAGTCATTACTTAAAAGGTATGTGGCACCAGTCATACCGTCACCTCTACCTCCTCCTCCAGTGTTGGTCAATGGTAACTTGGAATTTCAAGTATCAAAAATCATTGACTCTCGCCTGAATCGCCGGTCCCTTCAGTACTTGGTGCATTGGAAGGGGTATGGTCCGGAGGAGAGGACGTGGGTCCCTGCGTCTGATGTTAACGCAGATCGTTTGGTTCGGACCTTCCACAGAACTCACCCGGGCAGGCCTGGCCCTGAGGGTCCGGAGGCCCCTCGTAGAAGGGGGGGTACTGTCATGTGTGCATTGCCACGAAGATCGTCGCGGTTGCACATTTTGACTTCTCACAGCTGAGTTGCTGTTTCTTTGTGTTTGGCAGCTAGGGAGTTAATTCTGTCTGTGCTCGGTGCTGGGACTGGGTGCAGTTTCTCCCAGCTGCAATTGATTATTTGTTGATTGGTTTCCTTTAAGTTTCTGGTTGTCTGCTTTGGGAGTTGCCAGTGAAACACTTCATGCAGACCACAGATAGGAATGAATCTGTATAGACTCTAGTTGAGAGCTCCTTAGTTGTTTTAAGCTTAACTTGCTTAGAGTTTATTTCCCAGACCATTTATGTTCCTTCGGTGTTTGAGTGTGTATGCAAGAGAGTGCTATCCTGTCTGTCTTATATGTCTAATCTGTGTATTTAGCTGAGATCAGCCCATATCCCTTTGGTGGTAATCAGGATCCTTCTTAGGACTGATTACAGGGTTCAGGGTCTGATAGGAGACAGGATTAGGCTGGAGACTTGGACCTCTGAACCATTATCAGTACCTCCAAGGTAAGGGATTAGTTAGGACCCCAGTGTAGGGTCAGGTTAGACCCCGGTCCTCCTCTTTCCTGTTACAGCTCATCAAGTCCTCAAGATTAACCCTGAGTTCAACTGATATCGTCTCTGCACATCTAGTCCTCAAGATTAACCCTAAGTTCTGCTGATATTGTGTCAGGTAAATCTATTTTATACTTACATTCTTATGTTGCTAAACTATATGTTGTATAGAGTGTGGTTCCTGTATAAATAGTTTACTGACATTGTAGTCATATCATTAGACAGCGTGACACTCACCTAACAAAAATATTCAACCTCTCTCTCTCTTCCGGTATCTTTCCCTCCTCATTTAAACACGCCACAATATATCCATTACTTAAAAAACCGTCCCTCGACCAAAAGTGTAACTATAGACCTGTCTCTAATCTTCCCTTCATCTCCAAAACTCCTGGAACGCCTGGTCCACACCCATCTTATCCGCTATCTCTCAGATAACTCTCTTCTCGACCCTCTACAATCTGGTTTCTGCTCTTTACACTCTACTGAAACTGCCTTCACTAAAGTCTCTAATGATCTAATGACTGCTAAACCTAATGGTCACTACTCCATGCTAATTCTCTTGGATCTCCCCACAGCATTCGACACTGTGGACCATCAGCTCCTCCTCACTATGCTACACTCCATCAGCCTCAAGGACTCCGTTCTCTCCTGGTTCTCCTCCTATCTCTCCTTCATTGTATATTTTGCTGGTTCCTCCTCCTCTCATCTTCCCCTTACTGTTGGGGCTCCTCAATGATCAGTCCTAGGCCCCTCCTCTTCTCTTTGTATACCGCCCCTATTGGACAAACAATCAGTAGATTTGGTTTCCAGTACCATCTCTATGCTGATGACACCCAATTATACACTTCTTCTCCCGATATCATGCCTGCCTTTTTAGAAAACACCAGTGATTGTCTTACTGCTGTCTCTAACATCATGTCCTCCCTCTATCTAAAACTGAACCTGTCAAAAACTGAACTCTTCGTGTTTCCTCCCTCAAGTAACCTACCTTTGCCCAACATTGCCATCTCCGTGTGTGGTTCCACCATTACTCCCCAGCATTACTCCCCAGCAACATGCCCGCTGCCTTGGGGTCATACTTGGTTCCGAGCTTTCATTCATCCCCCACATCCGATCTCTGGCTCGCTCTTGTTATCTGCACCTCAAAAACATCTCTAGAATTCGACCTTTTCTTGCTTTCAACTCTGCAAAAACTCTGTTTCTCTTATTCATTCTCGTCTGGACTATTGTAACTCTCTACTAATCGGTCTCCCTCTTACCAAACTCTCCCCTCTCCATTCTGTCTTGAATGCTGCAGCCAGGATCATATTCCTCACCAACCGTTATACCGATGCCACCACCTTGTGCCAGTCATTACACTGGTTACCCATCCACTACAGAATCCAGTACAAACTTATTACCCTCACTCACACAACACTCCATGGCTCAGCACCAACTTAAATCTCCTCCCTTGTCTCAGCCTACCACCCTACCCGTGCCCTCCGTTCTGCTAATGACCTGAGGTTAGCATCCTCAATAATCAGAACCTCCCACTCCCGCCTCCAAGACTTCTCACATGCTGCACCAATTCTTTGGAACGCACTACCCAGGTCAATACGATTAATCCCCAATCCCCACAGTTTTAAGCGTGCCCTAAAAACGCATTTGTTCAGACTGGCCTATCACCTCAACGCATTAACCTAACTATCCCTGTGTGTTAGGGTTCGAGTTCCCGCTGCTGCACAAGGGGAGTCTCGAACCAGTCCCGCTGCGGTTCCCCATCCATCTCCGTCTGCAGTGGAGCCTGCTCAGCAGAGACGTCGGTCCCAGCACCTTGCCCATTCCAACACTGTGCAGAGACTTGCTGCTGCCCTTCCTGGATCTTCTATTATAGCCAGTGCTGGAGCAGACGTCTTTGGGACGAAGTCCTGCGTTTCCCCTTCTGAGCATGCCCAGGGTAATATCTCTCATTTGAAATCAGGGGTCACATGTTCAGGTACTGCAACAGCTCCTATTGGTCTGCCAGGAAGGTCCTGAAACTACATGTGTTTTGGAACAGTTTCTCATTGGTCCTTGTTTCTGGCAGGTCCTGTAGCTGTTACTATAAAAGGGTGGCATGGCTGGGCCGCTGTCAAGGACACCGCACTGCACATGCTCACTGAGCCAGTGCACGTGTCCTGAGTGAACCAACTGTGCCCCAAGATACCTGTAAGCAGAGCCGCAGCAGGGAAGACGTGTGTTTCTGTGGAACAGGACCTTCCGCAGCATGTGACAGCCAAGGGGCGGAGCTGGTCACACGTCTCTCAGAGGCAGCAGTAATGAATGATGTGTACTGCAGACTAACAGGACCTGCAGCACATGTGTTCCGACCACGCACCACAATTGTGGATACCAGGGCTATGGGGTACTCGGAGCCAAGCCCATGGAAATCTATGGGAGTTGTCACTGGTAGCGGTGGCTCGGTCCGTGGCCCTGGCGGTCGTGCAATGGGGGAATATTTACAGGGGATTATTAGGTATAGGTAGTTCGTGACGCCACCTGCGGTTTCTGGTAAATTGTACCAGCGCTGCTCTAAGGACTTTCACAGGGGATGGTATGGGGCAGCTTGGTAGTAAGTCTCCCACAGGTGAGACGGGTCCCTGGAAGTCTATGGTGATGATGATGATGCAGGGTGTAGTAAGAATTCAGTCAAACACAATGCAGCTTCTTTTCATACCTTTTACTGATGGTGGTTCAAGCAGATCCCGGGGAGCTGGTCGGGGTGGAGAGTGCACATTCGGGTAACAGCTGAGCAGGTTAGAGGCCTCCTTTACTTCCATATACATGTGAGTCCAACTTGCCTGAAGCGAAGTTAACTCTGAATCTCCAGCTTTCTCAATAGCTGTACTGCCCGGCCAATATTGTGGTGGAGCCTTCTATGTGGTGAGAACAGAGTCCTTTTATGCGGGGCCCTGCTAAAAGTCCTTGTTCCTCCTGACTCCGATTACGTATTGACACTTAGGGCTGCTCTCTGCGACCTGTAGTCCAGATGCCTCCGGTTTTCTTGTTACTAAGCTTGAAACTGTAGCAACGCTTCGGACCCCGGTGTCCGGTGATTTAGTGCAGGCAATCCAATACCTGAAGCACTTCTCTATCTGTCTTCTCCACTTTGCCCTTCGCCCTGCTCTCGCTCTTAGCATAAACACTTGGAGCTTCGTTGGTAATGTCAGCTTTCTCCAGAGCTCGCTGAGCAGCTCTCAGTATCCTCCTTACTTCAGCTTCTGTTGAGATACTGATTAAGGGTAGCTCTGACTAGGCTAGGATGATCCACTTCACCCGTACTAGCCTCCACTTGCTTGTCAGGTGAGCTACGCTAACTCTGCGAGGATTCAATCCTTTCTCCTCTCCTTCCAAGTCCAGACTCCACTGGCACTGAACTGCACTGTCCGAAGACAGGAAACTGACTGAACTCTGATTGCTAAGTGTCACTTCCTCTTGTACCCCTGATGGGTGTGTCTAAAAGTGTGAGTGAAGTGCATAGATATCAAGCTTTGCTGTTACCTTCCTGTGCACTCTCCTGGATTTTATGTGTGCCTGCGTAGCTGGGCTACACATCCCCCCTTGGTAAAACACAGCACTCCCGGGCTGTAAAAAGACAAAAAGAACATTTTGTTTTTGCATTAACAACAACATTATAACTCTTCCCATCCGGGAGGTACGACTTCTTTAACGTTACAATTTGTACAATGAAGAATACAAAAGTATCAAAATATCAAAACATGCTCATATATACAAGATAATTGTGGAGGACCCGCACCAAAAACCTCCCACGTGGGTCCTGGGTGGGCTGCAGGACTTCTGACTGCAGACCTCACTCTAGGCCCACCATACGGGTTTTTCTTCAGAGGTAGATAGTAGTAGTGGTTTCATGTAAAACCAAGATAATGCACCGAAGCGCAACTATTTACAAGAAAGTTCTTGGGCTGGCACAGTCCACAGCCACGCAGTCCATTGGCATGGTTAAAACACATTGATATATATAAATTTTAAACTTTATACATTTGGTCAGTGACAATAAACCCGGTCTGGGTCTTGCTAACTAGTCTACTAGGACTACTCCTGATAGCGAATAGGTAGTTTACCTTTAGTGATACGTTCTGACCTACGTGGGGTAGCGTCAGGTATGGTATTCTCTAACCTTTCTGTTCTGCGTAACGGCAAACGGTAATACTGTCTCAACCTTTCTATGGATCTGGCAAGCGTGCTAGTGACTGGAGGAGGCGGTACTGCTTCACCAGCTTCACCAAGGGATTCCACTTCTTGTGGCGCTGCTTCTTGCGGTTCCTCTGGTTGAGGTTCCTCTGGGACTGGTTCTACTGGCACAATTGGTATGACCGGTTGTAGAGACTCCTCTTGCGGTTGATAAAACTGCAGCACAGGAATAATTACAGCGTCTCCTAATCTGGGCCAATCTGCAGGTAAATCTCCCAAATCCGTGTGTATGACCGCTTCAGCACTCTCTTCTTGATGAACAACAGGGTTTTCTTCACGGAGCTTTAATGGGCCAGGACACAACTTCAATTGATCTCTAGACACAGTTGCCGTCGTTTTTCCTCCATCCTTGCTGATGGTACAGACCTTGCTGTTATCGAAATTGGAATTTTGCACGACATAGGGCTCCTGTTCCCACTGATCATCCAACTTGTGTGTTCTTCTTTTCCTTTTGAGCACCATTTCTCCAGGCATTAAAGGCTTAGCGGGAGCATTTTTGTTATAGTTCATCTCTTGCTTTTCTCTTACTTTGTTGAGACTGTTTTCCACGCAGGCTTGTACTCTCTTGTACTGTTCTTGTCGAGTGGTGTCCCAATCTTCAGCACTGTCATCAGCCTCTGGTTCTACCACACCGAGTTCTAAGTCCATTGGCAGCCTTCCCGGTCTTGCTCTCATAAGGTAGGCTGGAGTGCAGTTGGTGGAACTTACTGGAATGTGATTGTACAAGTCAACCAGGTCAGGTAACAAGTCTGGCCACCGATTTCTTTCTTCCAGTGGTACAGTTTTCAGTAAGTCGAGGACAATGTGATTCATTTTTTCACAAAGGCCGTTGGTCTGAGGGTGGTATGGTGTTGTTCTGATCTTTTTACATCCATACAATTGACAGAATTCTTGAAACAGTTCAGCTTCAAAGGCTGGACCACGATCAGTCAGTACCCGCTCTGGATATCCGTGTGGTCTGCAGAAACTTGCTTGGAAGGTTCTTGCTGCTGTCTCTGCTGTCAGATCTTTAACAGGGGCGACCACCAGAAACCTGGAATAGTGATCCACCATGGTCAGGGCATATGTGTACCCTGACCTGCTCGGGGACAACTTGACGTGATCCAATGCCACGATCTCCAAGGGACGAGTCGTCCGGATAGGCTGCAAGGGTGCCTTCTGGCTACTGTAGTCTTTTCGCCTGAGGCCACAGGGTCCACAGTTCCGGCACCACTTCTCGATGGAGCTGCGCATCCCTACCCAGTAGAACCGGCACCTCAACAGGGTCTCCTGTTGTGAATGGGTTTGAGATGAGTTCTGAGCAGAGGCTCCCTCTGGTGGTTACAAGCGGTACTAGTGAGGATTGGGAATCAGGTGTTACTGATTGGTCTTATTTAAGGGAATCATTTTCCCATCAGGGTTGCCGGTGATCAATTGTTCTGGTCTGAATCCTTCTTTCCAGTTTCCCTTGTAGCCTGCTGTGTCGTGTCTGCATCTCCTGCTATCAGATAAGACAATTTCTTATTTTGTGTTTTTGCTATATTTTTGCATTTGGTCCTGCACTTCTGTGGGGGCCTTCTGGGTCCCCTCCGGGGGCTTTTGCCCTCTCAGTTTGGTTCGGCCACTGTGTTTTGTGCTTTTGCTTTTTCCAGTTTTTTCAGTGGCTGCTGTTTTTGTTACACCAGAGAGCTAATTTAGGTGGTAGAGGTCGTGTGATCTCAGGTGATTTTGAAATTAGTAGAGTTGGTGTTTTTCAGGGTTTTCTGGGATTGCAGTAAGTACCCTTCCTGTCCTTTTCTATTTAGATAGTTTGGGCCCCAGTGTTTGCTCATACTATTTTCTTTCTGTGTCAGTATTTCCTCTTGTCTAACCGCCATTACATGTTTGGGGGCTTTCTATTGTCTTTGGGGTTCTGCTCCGGGGCAGATAGCTTTCCTATTTCTATCTTTAGGTGTAGTTAGTTTCTCAGGCTGTGACGAGGCGTCTAGGACCATCGTAGGAACGCTCCACGGCTGCCTCTAGTTGTGGTGGTTAGTCAGGGTACTGCAATCCCATAGATTCCAACTGCTCTGGTGTATTTCCTTTTTTACCTGCACTCCTCAGCTACCGTAACATAACAGTATCACCGGCCATAAAAATTGTATGGTACTCACAGAAGGGAAAAAATATTTTGAAGGAAGAAAAGTTGTCAGAGATATTTTTCTGTTTGTTGCATTTTTTTTTTTTTTTTCCCTCTGTATCTCTGGGTGCTGGGGAGGATCTTTTCTCCCAATGGAGTTTGCACAGTTGTCTGGCCGTGTGGATCAGCTTGCCACTGAGGTTCGGAGTATTGCTGCATATCTTGCTAGGTTGCCTGTTGTGGAACCTAGGATCCCCATGCCAGATTTGTTTTTAGGGGATCGAGCTAAGTTTCAGAATTTCAAAAATAATTGTAAATTGTTTCTTGCCTTAAAATCTAAGTCCTCAGGGAACGCAGCGCAGCAGGTTCAAATTATCATCTCTCTCCTGCGTGGCGATCCTCAGGATTGGGCTTTTTCCCTGACACCTGGGGATCCTGTTTTGAGTGATGTTGATGCATTTTTTCAGGCTTTAGGGTTATTGTACGATGAGCCTAATGTCACTGATCAAGCTGAAAAAGCCTTGTTGGCATTAAATCAGGGGCTTGATGACGCTGAGTTATACTGTCAGAGATTCCGTAGGTGGGCAGTCCTGACCAAATGGAATGACGACGCTTTGGCGGCCCTTTTCCGGAAGGGTCTGTCGGATAATGTAAAGGATGTTATGGTGGGATTCCCTGTCCCCTCTGGTCTCAATGATTCTATGTCATTAGCGATTCAAATTGACAGACGTTTGCGTGAGCGGAGAGGTATGCGTGGAGTGGTGTTGCCTTGTGAGCCAGCTGCTGAGCCCATGCAGTGTGATGGAGTGGTGTCTGGGGCACAGCGTCATGAGTTTCGAAAGCGCAATGGGTTATGTTTCTACTGTGGTGATGCCTCTCATGCTATTTCAGTCTGCCCTAAGCGGGGAAGACATTTTGCACGCTCAGTTGTCTTGGGTAGTGTTCAGACTAAGTTTTTATTAACTGTCACTCTGATATGCTCTCTGTCCTCATTTTCTGCTCAGGCTTTCGTTGATTCTGGAGCAGCTATTAACCTGATGGATTATGATTTTGCTAAACGTTGTGGATTTCCCTTGATACCCCTACAGAAGTCTATTCCCCTACTGGGGATCGATTCTACCCCTTTGGCTGAGAATAAACCCCAGTTTTCTACTCAGGTGATAATGAGGGTTGAACATGATCACCAGGAGTGCTGCAAATTTTTGGTTCTATATAATCTGCATGACATTATCGTGCTGGGTTTCCCTTGGTTACAGTCTCATAATCCTGTTTTGGATTGGAAATCTGTGTCTGTAACCAGTTGGGGCTGCCAATGTGTTAATACCAACACTCCTGTTTTTTCTGCCTCCCCCCAGGCTGAGGATGTTCCTGACTTTTTGTTTGATTTTTCTGATGTGTTTAGCGAAAGTAAATCTGCATCCTTACCTCCCCATAGGAGCTATGACTGCGCTATTGAATTAGTGCCAGGTAGTAAATTCCCTAAGGGTCGCCTTTTTAACTTGTCTGTACCTGAACATGACGCTATGCGGTCTTATATCAAGGAATCATTGGAGAAGGGTCATATCAGACCATCCTCTTCACCCTTAGGTGCCGGTTTTTTCTTTGTGGCCAAAAAAGATGGTTCATTAAGGCCGTGTATTGATTATCGTCTCTTGAACAATATTAC
Source organism: Oophaga sylvatica (assembly GCA_033576555.1). Classification (NCBI taxonomy): domain Eukaryota; kingdom Metazoa; phylum Chordata; class Amphibia; order Anura; family Dendrobatidae; genus Oophaga; species Oophaga sylvatica. The sequence goes on from JARQOD010000108.1 coordinate 79,804, forward strand.
TGTGAAATATCAATACCCGTTACCCTTGATTTCTGACCTGTTTTCCAGGGTGAAAAACGCTACTTGGTTTACCAAGCTTGACCTCAGGGGGGCGTATAACCTTATTCGCATTAAGCACGGGGATGAATGGAAGACGGCATTTAACACCCCTGAAGGGCATTTTGAGTACCTTGTGATGCCCTTTGGGCTCACTAATGCTCCTTCCGTCTTCCAGTCCTTCATGAATGACATTTTCAGGGATTTTGTGGACAAGTTTCTGATTGTGTATTTGGATGATATCTTGATTTTTTCTAATGACTGGGACTCTCATGTGAAACATGTTCGAACTGTATTCCAGATTTTGAGAGAGAATGCTCTGTATGTGAAGGGATCAAAGTGTCTTTTTGGCGTACAGAAGATCTCATTTCTGGGATTCATTTTGTCCCCATCTGTTATTGAAATGGACCCGGTCAAGGTTCAGGCCATCTGTGATTGGGTCCAACCTACTTCATTAAAGGCTCTTCAGAGATTTTTGGGTTTTGCCAATTTTTATCGTAAATTTATTGGTAATTTCTCTGTTATTGTTAAACCATTAACTGATTTGACCAGAAAGGGTTCTGATGTGGTGAATTGGCCTCCTGAGGCAGTCTCTGCGTTTCAGGAACTTAAGCAGAGATTCACTTCTGCTCCTGTTCTACGGCAGCCTGATGTTTCTCTGCCATTTCAGGTGGAGGTTGATGCCTCTGAAATTGGGGCAGGTGCCGTTTTGTCCCAAAAAGATCCAGAGACCTCTAAAAGTAATCCTTGTGCCTTTTTCTCTCGAAAATTTTCTCCTACTGAACGTAATTATGACGTGGGTAATCGGGAGTTATTGGCCATGAAGTGGGCTTTTGAAGAGTGGAGACATTGGTTGGAGGGAGCCAAACATCAGGTGGTGGTCCTTACGGACCATAAGAATCTGGTCTATCTGGAATCTGCCAAGCGACTCAATCCTAGACAGGCCAGGTGGGCCTTGTTTTTCACACGTTTTAATTTTGTGGTTTCCTTTCTTCCTGGCACTAAGAATGTTAAGGCGGATGCCCTCTCGAGGAGTTTCCTTGCGGACTCTCCTGAGCTATCTGATCCCTCTGTTATTTTGAAGGAGGGTGTAGTTCTTTCCGCCATCTCGCCCAATTTGAGACTTGCTCTGGAGGGGTGTCAGGAGGATAGGCCCGAGCGCTGCCCTGTTGGAAAATTGTTTGTCCCGGACCAATGGAAAAAGAGTGTGATGTCTGAGATTCATTGTTCCGCATTGGCTGGGCATCCCGGAATTTTTGGTACCAGAGACTTGGTTAGTCGGTCCTTTTGGTGGCCTACCTTGTCTCGCGATGTCAGGGAATTTGTGCAGTCCTGCGGGACTTGCTCTCGCTCCAAGCCTTGCTCTCGCTCTAGTGGTTTGTTGATGCCATTGCCTGTGCCCAAGAGACCATGGACCCATATCTCTATGGATTTCATTTCCGATCTTCCTGTTTCTCAGAGAATGACCACCATCTGGGTAATTTGTGATAGGTTTTCCAAAATGATACATCTTGTGCCATTACCTAAGTTGCCTTCCTCCTCTGAATTGGTGCCGTTGTTCCTTCAGCACGTGGTTCGTTTACACGGCATTCCTGAGAACATTGTGTCTGACAGAGGAGTCCAGTTTGTTTCCAGATTTTGGAGGACTTTTTGTTCTAAACTGGGTGTTCAATTGTCTTTCTCCTCGGCATTTCATCCTCAGACCAATGGTCAAACTGAGAGAACAAACCAGACATTGGAGACTTATCTAAGATGCTTTGTGTCTGCTGATCAGGATGACTGGGTCTCTTTTTTGCCTTTGGCTGAGTTTGCTCTTAATAATAGGGCTAGCTCTGCCACTTTGATGTCTCCGTTTTTCTGTAATTCTGGGTTTCACCCTCGATTTTCTTCAGGACAGACGGAGGCTTCTGTCTGTCCAGGTGTTGACTCTGTTGTTGAGCGTATGCAGCAGATTTGGGACCAGGTAGTGGAGAGGTTGTCCCTCTCTCAGGAGAAGGCCCAGCGGTTTGCTAACCGGCATAGGACTGATGGTCCTCGGTTTAAAGTGGGGGACTTGGTCTGGTTGTCCTCAAAGAATATTCCTATGAGAGTAGCATCTCCTAAATTTAAGCCTAGGTTCATTGGACCTTATAAGATCATGGAGATTATTAATCCTGTTTCTTTTCGTTTGCTTCTTCCAGGGACATTTAAGATCCATAACGTGTTCCACAAGTCCTTGTTGAAGAGGTTTGTTGAGCCAGTGGTTCCTGCTGCTGTGCCTCCTGACCCTGTTTTGGTTGAGGGCAATCTGGAGTATGTGGTTGAGAAAATATTGGATTCTCGTTTTTCTAGACGAAGACTCCAGTATTTGGTTAAATGGAGAGGTTATGGTCAGGAAGATAATTCTTGGGTGTTTGCTTCGGACATCCATGCTAGGAGACTTATCCGTGCGTATCATAGAACTCATCCTGACCGACCTGGTTGCTCAAATGAGGGTTCGGTGACCCCTCCTCAAGGGGGGGGTACTGTTGTGAATGGGTTTGAGATGAGTTCTGAGCAGAGGCTCCCTCTGGTGGTTACAAGCGGTACTAGTGAGGATTGGGAATCAGGTGTTACTGATTGGTCTTATTTAAGGGAATCATTTTCCCATCAGGGTTGCCGGTGATCAATTGTTCTGGTCTGAATCCTTCTTTCCAGTTTCCCTTGTAGCCTGCTGTGTCGTGTCTGCATCTCCTGCTATCAGATAAGACAATTTCTTATTTTGTGTTTTTGCTATATTTTTGCATTTGGTCCTGCACTTCTGTGGGGGCCTTCTGGGTCCCCCCCGGGGGCTTTTGCCCTCTCAGTTTGGTTCGGCCACTGTGTTTTGTGCTTTTGCTTTTTCCAGTTTTTTCAGTGGCTGCTGTTTTTGTTACACCAGAGAGCTAATTTAGGTGGTAGAGGTCGTGTGATCTCAGGTGATTTTGAAATTAGTAGAGTTGGTGTTTTTCAGGGTTTTCTGGGATTGCAGTAAGTACCCTTCCTGTCCTTTTCTATTTAGATAGTTTGGGCCCCAGCGTTTGCTCATACTATTTTCTTTCTGTGTCAGTATTTCCTCTTGTCTAACCGCCATTACATGTTTGGGGGCTTTCTATTGTCTTTGGGGTTCTGCTCCGGGGCAGATAGCTTTCCTATTTCTATCTTTAGGTGTAGTTAGTTTCTCAGGCTGTGACGAGGCGTCTAGGACCATCGTAGGAACGCTCCACGGCTGCCTCTAGTTGTGGTGGTTAGTCAGGGTACTGCAATCCCATAGATTCCAACTGCTCTGGTGTATTTCCTTTTTTACCTGCACTCCTCAGCTACCGTAACATAACAGTCTCCAGCTTTCTCCAGCCAAAGTGTCCTGCTTGATCGTGGTAGGCTTCCAGCACCATTTGGATGTCTGCTTTCGGGACCACTATTTGCCAAACCATCTCATGGGTCCTTGGGTCAACGTATCTCCTGCACAATTTCTCACGGTAAATGAATAACCGGCTTCTCTCATTCCACAGGAGCTTTGCTGGCATGGATGCATCTTTCTCCAAGGAGGAACCTTCCTGTTTTATCAGCTCCTTGACACGGCTGACCACGGGATCGCTGTCCTGAGTCTCTTTCCAGCTGTGATGAGGTAAAGGGTTCAACATCTCACCACACCGCTTCCTGTAGACCCGTTGCTCTTGGACCATCCCATTTCGGTGGAACGCAGGTAGCTCGATTTCTTCCAGATCGTCTGATTCTTCCTCCGTGTCAGATTCATGCGGCATTCTGGACAAGGCGTCCGCGTTAGCATTTTTACGGCCCGCTCTGTATTTGATGGTAAACTGGTAGTTTGACAACCGAGCCATCCAACGTTGCTCCATGGCTCCCAGCTTGGCTGTTTCAAGGTGCGTCAAAGGGTTGTTGTCTGTGTACGCAGTGAACTTGTTGGAGGCAAGATAATGTTTAAATCTTTCGGTAATGGCCCAGACCAGCGCCAGGCACTCCAGTTTGAAGCTGCTATAGTTTTCCGGGTTCCTCTCAGTTGGCCTGAGTTTTCTGCTGGCATACGCGATGACTTTTTCTTGGCCGTTCTGCTTCTGACTGAGGACAGCTCCTAATCCTTCGTTACTGGCATCTGTGTATAGCAGGAACGGTTGGCTGTAATCTGGGTAGGCTAAGATTTCATCGCCTGTCAGTATCTCTTTCATCTCTTTGAATGCCTCAGCTTGTTCTTTTCCCCAATTGAATGGAGGGTTTCTGCTCTTGAGAGGTTGTCCGACCAGGAGGTCCTGTAAAGGCGCCGCCTTCTTAGTGTAATCTTTCACGAACCTCCTGTAGTAACCTGTTAATCCCAGGAACTGACGCACCTCCTTTAGATTCTTCGGCTCCGGCCATTTCTGGATGGCTGTGACCTTCTCGGGGTCCGGCGCTACTCCTTCGGAACTGACAATATGTCCCAAGTACTGTACCTTCCGTTTGAGCAGATGGCATTTAGAGGGCTTCAGTTTCATCCCATACTTGGACAGTGACTCGAATACCTCTGCCAGGTGCTTCAGATGATCTTCATATGTCTTGGAGTAGACAATCACGTCGTCCAGATACAGCAACACGGTTTCGAAGTTGAGATGTCCTAGGCAGCTCTCCATCACTCTCTGGAATGTCCCGGGGGCACTGCTGAGGCCAAACGGCATTCTGTCAAACTCGCAGAGTCCCATTGGGGTGGTGAAAGCAGTTTTCTCCCGATCCTCCTCAGCCACAGCTACTTGCCAGTACCCACTAGTAAGGTCGAGGGTAGAAAAGTAGTTAGCCGTTTTCAGAGCAGCTAAGGATTCCTCTATGCGTGGTAATGGGTAAGCATCTTTATGTGTTATACGATTTACTTGCCTATAATCTACACACATTCGCATGCTACCATCCTTCTTCTTAACTAGCACTAGAGGTGCCGCCCAGGGGCTACAACTATCCCTTATCACCCCGGCTTTCTTCATGTCATGCAGCATTTCCTTAGCTTTCTGATAGTGGGCTGGAGGTATAGGCCTGTACCGCTCTTTGATGGGAGGATGACTGCCTGTAGGGATATGATGCTGTACTCCCTTAATGGTCCCAAAGTCAAGTGGGTGCTTGCTAAATACTTGTGCGTACTCTTGTACCACCCGTAGTACCCCCTGTTTCTGGTGGACGGAAGTGGTGTCTGTCCCAATATGAAGCTGCTGACACCAGTCCGCTACCGGGGTTGCCGGATCATTATCCTCCGCTGGTTGGCGGGAGGCTAAGGACTCGGTTGTGAGGATAGAATTGTTATCTACGACATGTAATTTAGCAACTGTAGCATAACGCGGCAAATTTACTTCATCGTCCCCCCAGTTGAGAAGCCGTACTGGTACTCTCCCATTTATTACTTCCACTACCCCTCTAGCAATCATGAGTGTAGGTCTGTGTTCGGAGCGATGGGGTTCTACTACTGCTTGGTAGTTCTGTCCTCTCAGACCTATGGCTGCTCTACACCATATTAACATTTCACTCATTGGGGGTATTACAATGGGGTTCGAGTCTGTGACCCGTACATTACCGATTTCACCATCTGTAAGCTTCGCTTGCTGCTGGCACATCAGGGCCCGGATCTCCCTCTGGATCACTCCCTTTGTAATACTATTGTAGGAACTCGAGGATTCTGATAGCGTGGGGCAATGAACAATCAGAGACGGGTTTCTTTGAATGCAAATAATGTATTTGTGAAACAGCAAAACACCCAAAAACAATATTCAAACAACCCGTAGTGACATGCAATGAGTCCATATATATATACACAAGTCCAGTTATATGAATCCGGATATATAAGTCCTTGAACCTCTATAGCGAGGGTGGTAAAGTTCTTACGACGGAGTCCTCACACAAATGTGACCACAAGGTAAGTCTGATGCACAGGTAACGTGGCTGGATTTACACACTGCTGGTGTGTGAAGAGTCAGATCCAGGTATGCAGAAAACACAGGGAGGTCCAGGAACAAGTTAATCTCAGTTGTGGCTTAATTCAGTGAAGTCCAACAACAAGTTCATATGTCAGTAAGGTTCCAGTAACAGTTCCAACAGCTCTCACCAGAGGTAATGCACGAAGGGTTAAACAGCAACAGTTCAGAAACACAGTTCTTATCAGATGGAGTGAACCAAGGGTTAAATTCCCAAGTCAACAGTTTAGTGATAACACAGTATGTGCAACTTACGTATGCAGAGAATGTCCAGAGCCATGGGTAGAAACTGCTGTGGCTGAGAAACACCTGAAGATAAGGTTATGCACTTTCCTGGTAAATACACAAAAGATCTGTGAGGAACAAAGCAGCTGGGTTGCAGGGAAACGGAAGCAGAATATTCCAGCAGTGAAGCCAGCACCTGAGCCGGGTTTTAAACAAACGAACAGGAAGTAGGGCACAGAAAACAGCAAACTCCATTTTAACAAAGGGCAAAATCATTGACAAAGTTACCTAGAAAACCCGGAATACTGACATTACTCCCCCCCTAAAGACGGCCTCCGGACGGTCCTGGACCAGGCCTGTCCGGGTATCTCCGATGAAACTGAGCAATCTTCAGAGGCGCATTGATGTTACTTACTGGTTCCCAAGAATCATTTTCAGGAGAGTAACCTTGCCATCTAACTAGATACTGAAGCCGGTTTCTATGAAGTCTCGAATTAACAATATCCTGTACCACGAATTGTTCTTCGCCATCAACCAACACTGGTGGAGGGGGAGGTACGATACGTCCCTGAAACGTGTTAGGAGAGACTGGTTTTAATAAGGAAACATGAAATACTGGGTGTACCTTTAAAGTCCGTGGTAGCTTCAACCGACAGGCAACAGAGCTCACAATCCCAGTGATCTTGAATGGACCGATGAATTTCTGTCCCAGTTTCTGCGAAGGAACACCCAATTTTAGATTCTTGGTGGACAACCAAACTGAGTCTCCTACCTTATACATAGGTGCTGGTTTCCGGAATCTATCCGCCGACTTCTTGTAACGCTCCTGTGCTGTGGTCAGGGAGTCCTTCAAAACTTCAAGATTACGTTGCAACGCCGTCACTCTGTCTTCAACCGCTGGTACCGAAATCGTAACCGGAGACCTAGGCAAAATACTTGGATGATAACCCAGGTTGGCAAAAAAAGGCGTTACCTTCGTGGAACTGCTTTGGGAGTTGTTGTACGAAAATTCCGCTAGAGGAAGTAGCTTCAGCCAATCGTCCTGCAAATGACTGACGTAACAGCGTAGATATTGCTCCAAGGTTTGATTTGTCCGTTCGGTCTGCCCGTTGGTCTGAGGATGGTATGCAGAAGACAAGCAAACATTAATGTGGAGCGCAGAACAAAATCCTTTCCAAAATCTAGAGGTAAATTGTATTCCCCGGTCAGAAATGATGTCATCTGGTACCCCATGCAGCCGGAAAATGTTCTGGATAACTAGATCTACTGTCTCTGTAGCTGAGGGAAGACCAGCACACGGAATGAAATGAGCAGCTTTCGTTAAACGATCTACTACCACCAAAATAGTATTTTTACCACCAGAGGTGGGTAACTCCACAATAAAGTCCATCGAAATAGACCCCCAAGGGCGAGACGGTACAGGTAGCGGTTTAAGAAGACCAGTAGGTGAAACGCGAGGAACCTTGTACCGGGCACAAACTTCACAAGAGCGGACATAGTCATTCACATCCTTCAAGCAGGTAGGCCACCAAAAAAAACGAGTTAACAATTCCTGCGTCTTCTGTACCCCCCTATGACCAGCCAATTTAGAGTCGTGGACCAATTTGAGAACTCGAAGTCTTACAGCCTCTGGGACATAAATACATCGATCTCTAAGCCACACACCATTCCGAAGGACAAGATTCACATTGTCAGGTGGAGCTGCAAGAAATACGTCACCGTCATAGGCCAGCTTGATCTCTTGCCACAAGTCCCGGTTCCGGAGCACTCCAACGAAATTGGCCTCCGACAAGATGGTCTTCGACGGGGTCCCAGGCACGGAATCCACGGTATGGATTCGGGATAATGCGTCAGCTTTCCCATTACGTGAACCTGGGCGGTACGAAATAATAAAATTAAACTGGTTCAAGAACAAACTCCACCTAGCTTGCCGAGGAGAAAGACACCTGGCAGACTTAAGGAATTCCAAATTGCGATGATCCGTGAGTACTACTACCTGCTGAGTTGCCCCCTGCAAATGGTGTCTCCATTCCTTAAAGGCAGAAATAATTGCCAAAAGTTCCTTATCTGCCACATCATAGTTCAGTTCTGCAGAAGATAACCTACGAGAGAAGAAGGCACACGGGTGCAGCAAACCTTTGTCTCCGGTACGTTGTGAGAGGATAGCTCCCAATGCACAGTCAGACGCGTCCACCTCCACGATAAAAGGCTGTGCAGGATCCGGATGCATCAATATTGGAGCCGTGGTTAAAACAACCCTTCAGGCGATCAAAGGCTTCCTGAGCTTGCGAAGACCATTCAAACTTCTTCCCCTTCTTGGTGAGGAGAGTGATGGGACGGACAATTTCTGAAAAATTTCGGATAAACCGTCTATAAAAGTTAGCAAAGCCAATGAATCGTTGTACCTCCTTAATGTTTCCTGGTACCGGCCAGTCCAAGATTGCCTGGATCTTGCTGGACTCCATATTCAATCCCTGAGGCGAGATAACATAGCCTAAAAATTGAATTTCAGAACAATGGAACTCACACTTTTCGAGTTTGATGTACAAATGATTATCTCTCAAACGTCTAAGTACGGTCTTGACATGTTCCTGATGTTCCTGTAAGGAGTCAGAAAAGATTAAGATGTCATCAAGGTAAATTACCACATATTGATCCAATAAATCCCTGAAAATGTCGTTGGCTAAATGTTGAAAAGCAGCAGGAGCGTTACAGAGTCCGAATGGCATCACCAAATATTCAAAATGTCCATACCGGCATCTAAAAGCTGTCTTCCATTCGTCTCCGGGCCGTATACGGAGTAAATTATATGCCCCACGAAGATCTAATTTGGTAAATACTTTGGCCTGGCGAACTCTTTCCAACAATTCTGGAATTAGGGGCAACGGGTACCTGTTACGAATGGTTACCTTATTTAACTCCCGGTAGTCAATGCAGGGTCTTAGAGTACCATCCTTCTTCTTTACAAAGAATATTGGAGCTCCCGCTGGTGAAGAAGATGGTCGGATAAACCCCTTGGCTAAATTCTCATCTATATACTCTCGTAAAGATTTTAATTCCGGAGCCGCCAATGGGTAAACATGGCCGAAAGGAATCGCTGCTCCAGGAAGCAATTCTATGGGGCAGTCATACGGTCTATGTGGGGGAAGTTGATCTGCCTTCCTTTTATCACAAATGTCTGAGAATTCCTGATAAATCAGAGGGAGAGTAGGTACCTGTATCACCTCTTCCAAGTTCTGGGTAACTGGAGCCGCCACAGTTGGACTGATGGTAGAACTGCACTTCGGGAGAAAGGTTATCTCCTTGGTTTCCCAATTGATGATTGGATTTTGTGACCGTAACCAGGGAATTCCTAAAATTACAGGAAAATGAGGAGAAGATATTAACATGAATGAAAGTGTTTCTTGATGGTCTGGTTCCATCTTACACTCCAGAGGCACTGTCTCCCGATCTACTGGTCCAGAAACTAATGGGGAACCATCCACCGTTTCCATAGTGATTGGTGAAGCTCTTAGTTGTGTCTTTATACCATGTTCCTCTGCAAAAGAAGAATCCATGAAATTCCCACCTGCTCCAGAGTCTATCATGGCAGAACTTGATATCCACTGTTCCTCCCACTGAATCTGTATAGGAAGAGAACAATGTGAATATTTCTCCCCTTGATCTTTAGGGGAAGTCGGCATCAGTATTGGGGGAAAAACCGCATCTAGATGTAGACTGGTTTCCGAAACTTCAGACTCAGCGTCTGTGTTATCATAATCCCCTACTACCGCCAACACCTTGTTGGGTCGCCTAGGACATTTAGGACAATTGATGAGGAAATGGTCCGATTGACCACAATAGAAACATAAGCGCTCACGGAGACGGTGTTCGCGGCGTTCATTATTCTCACGTCTCTGCAGTGAGTCCACCTGCATAGGCACCTCCTCAGCCTCTCGCGGGTTTTTGCCTGTGGTTTCCCTGGATGGAAGAGAGTAATTAGTAATGCGATTTACAGCGGCCCATTTTTCTTGTCTGCGTTCAGTTAAACGGATATCAATACGTACACAGTGCTGTATAAACAATTCAAACTCCTGTGGAGACTCTGAACGAGCTAGCTCATCCTTGATTGCATTTGACAAACCTTTTCTAAAGATTGGTAATAAAGCATTGTTTTCCCACTGGGTGTCCACCACTAACCTTTTAAATTCAGTAACATATTCTATGACTGACCGTTTCCCCTGGCGTAAGGAAAGCAAGGCAGATTTAGCGGTAGCACGGCGGTTGGGATCGTCGAACATTTGCGCCATGGCTGCCAGAAAATTGTCCAAATTATTTAGACGGGTATCATGACTTTCAACCATAGGATTTGCCCAAGCCAGTGCACGTGATGTCAACAACATAATAATACATAGAACCTTAGATCTATCAGACCGGTAGTAGGAGGCATGTACATCAAAAAATAATATACATTGATTAACAAACCCACGGAATTGACTTCGGTCACCATTAAAACGGAATGGAGGCAATTTGGGCATACTGGTGGATGAGGTAGGCTCAGTAGGTAAGGCCTCCAGGACTCCTAACCTAGAACGTAGATCTTGGAGAGCCTGACCAAACCCCTGTGCATTGTGGTTAACCCGAGACTCCAAGTCTCTAATCTGATTGTGTGCAGCCGCCACCTCCTGCTGCAAGGAGTTAACTATGGTGAACAATTTGTCTGCCCGTGTCTCCGTCATTGCCCCAGCAGAATCCTCTTTTTTAGGCTGGAATATCCTGTAATACTATTGTAGGAACTCGAGGATTCTGATAGCGTGGGGCAATGAACAATCAGAGACGGGTTTCTTTGAATGCAAATAATGTATTTGTGAAACAGCAAAACACCCAAAAACAATATTCAAACAACCCGTAGTGACATGCAATGAGTCCATATATATATACACAAGTCCAGTTATATGAATCCGGATATATAAGTCCTTGAACCTCTATAGCGAGGGTGGTAAAGTTCTTACGACGGAGTCCTCACACAAATGTGACCACAAGGTAAGTCTGATGCACAGGTAACGTGGCTGGATTTACACACTGCTGGTGTGTGAAGAGTCAGATCCAGGTATGCAGAAAACACAGGGAGGTCCAGGAACAAGTTAATCTCAGTTGTGGCTTAATTCAGTGAAGTCCAACAACAAGTTCATATGTCAGTAAGGTTCCAGTAACAGTTCCAACAGCTCTCACCAGAGGTAATGCACGAAGGGTTAAACAGCAACAGTTCAGAAACACAGTTCTTATCAGATGGAGTGAACCAAGAGTTAAATTCCCAAGTCAACAGTTTAGTGATAACACAGTATGTGCAACTTACGTATGCAGAGAATGTCCAGAGCCATGGGTAGAAACTGCTGTGGCTGAGAAACACCTGAAGATAAGGTTATGCACTTTCCTGGTAAATACACAAAAGATCTGTGAGGAACAAAGCAGCTGGGTTGCAGGGAAACGGAAGCAGAATATTCCAGCAGGGAAGCCAGCACCTGAGCCGGGTTTTTAAACAAACGAACAGGAAGTAGGGCACAGAAAACAGCAAACTCCATTTTAACAAAGGGCAAAATCATTGACAAAGTTACCTAGAAAACCCGGAATACTGACATTACTCCCCCCTAAAGACGGCCTCCGGACGGTCCTGGACCAGGCCTGTCCGGGTATCTCCGATGAAACTGAGCAATCTTCAGAGGCGCATTGATGTTACTTACTGGTTCCCAAGAATCATTTTCAGGAGAGTAACCTTGCCATCTAACTAGATACTGAAGCCGGTTTCTATGAAGTCTCGAATTAACAATATCCTGTACCACGAATTGTTCTTCGCCATCAACCAACACTGGTGGAGGGGGAGGTACGATACGTCCCTGAAACGTGTTAGGAGAGACTGGTTTTAATAAGGAAACATGAAATACTGGGTGTACCTTTAAAGTCCGTGGTAGCTTCAACCGACAGGCAACAGAGCTCACAATCCCAGTGATCTTGAATGGACCGATGAATTTCTGTCCCAGTTTCTGCGAAGGAACACCCAATTTTAGATTCTTGGTGGACAACCAAACTGAGTCTCCTACCTTATACATAGGTGCTGGTTTCCGGAATCTATCGGCCGACTTCTTGTAACGCTCCTGTGCTGTGGTCAGGGAGTCCTTCAAAACTTCAAGATTACGTTGCAACGCCGTCACTCTGTCTTCAACCGCTGGTACCGAAATCGTAACCGGAGACCTAGGCAAAATACTTGGATGATAACCCAGGTTGGCAAAAAAAGGCGTTACCTTCGTGGAACTGCTTTGGGAGTTGTTGTACGAAAATTCCGCTAGAGGAAGTAGCTTCAGCCAATCGTCCTGCAAATGACTGACGTAACAGCGTAGATATTGCTCCAAGGTTTGATTTGTCCGTTCGGTCTGCCCGTTGGTCTGAGGATGGTATGCAGAAGACAAGCAAACATTAATGTGGAGCGCAGAACAAAATCCTTTCCAAAATCTAGAGGTAAATTGTATTCCCCGGTCAGAAATGATGTCATCTGGTACCCCATGCAGCCGGAAAATGTTCTGGATAACTAGATCTACTGTCTCTGTAGCTGAGGGAAGACCAGCACACGGAATGAAATGAGCAGCTTTCGTTAAACGATCTACTACCACCAAAATAGTATTTTTACCACCAGAGGTGGGTAACTCCACAATAAAGTCCATCGAAATAGACCCCCAAGGGCGAGACGGTACAGGTAGCGGTTTAAGAAGACCAGTAGGTGAAACGCGAGGAACCTTGTACCGGGCACAAACTTCACAAGAGCGGACATAGTCATTCACATCCTTCAAGCAGGTAGGCCACCAAAAAAAACGAGTTAACAATTCCTGCGTCTTCTGTACCCCCCTATGACCAGCCAATTTAGAGTCGTGGACCAATTTGAGAACTCGAAGTCTTACAGCCTCTGGGACATAAATACATCGATCTCTAAGCCACACACCATTCCGAAGGACAAGATTCACATTGTCAGGTGGAGCTGCAAGAAATACGTCACCGTCATAGGCCAGCTTGATCTCTTGCCACAAGTCCCGGTTCCGGAGCACTCCAACGAAATTGGCCTCCGACAAGATGGTCTTCGACGGGGTCCCAGGCACGGAATCCACGGTATGGATTCGGGATAATGCGTCAGCTTTCCCATTACGTGAACCTGGGCGGTACGAAATAATAAAATTAAACTGGTTCAAGAACAAACTCCACCTAGGTTGCCGAGGAGAAAGACACCTGGCAGACTTAAGGAATTCCAAATTGCGATGATCCGTGAGTACTACTACCTGCTGAGTTGCCCCTGCAAATGGTGTCTCCATTCCTTAAAGGCAGAAATAATTGCCAAAAGTTCCTTATCTGCCACATCATAGTTCAGTTCTGCAGAAGATAACCTACGAGAGAAGAAGGCACACGGGTGCAGCAAACCTTTGTCTCCGGTACGTTGTGAGAGGATAGCTCCCAATGCACAGTCAGACGCGTCCACCTCCACGATAAAAGGCTGTGCAGGATCCGGATGCATCAATATTGGAGCCGTGGTAAAACAACCCTTCAGGCGATCAAAGGCTTCCTGAGCTTGCGAAGACCATTCAAACTTCTTCCCCTTCTTGGTGAGGAGAGTGATGGGACGGACAATTTCTGAAAAATTTCGGATAAACCGTCTATAAAAGTTAGCAAAGCCAATGAATCGTTGTACCTCCTTAATGTTTCCTGGTACCGGCCAGTCCAAGATTGCCTGGATCTTGCTGGACTCCATATTCAATCCCTGAGGCGAGATAACATAGCCTAAAAATTGAATTTCAGAACAATGGAACTCACACTTTTCGAGTTTGATGTACAAATGATTATCTCTCAAACGTCTAAGTACGGTCTTGACATGTTCCTGATGTTCCTGTAAGGAGTCAGAAAAGATTAAGATGTCATCAAGGTAAATTACCACATATTGATCCAATAAATCCCTGAAAATGTCGTTGGCTAAATGTTGAAAAGCAGCAGGAGCGTTACAGAGTCCGAATGGCATCACCAAATATTCAAAATGTCCATACCGGCATCTAAAAGCTGTCTTCCATTCGTCTCCGGGCCGTATACGGAGTAAATTATATGCCCCACGAAGATCTAATTTGGTAAATACTTTGGCCTGGCGAACTCTTTCCAACAATTCTGGAATTAGGGGCAACGGGTACCTGTTACGAATGGTTACCTTATTTAACTCCCGGTAGTCAATGCAGGGTCTTAGAGTACCATCCTTCTTCTTTACAAAGAATATTGGAGCTCCCGCTGGTGAAGAAGATGGTCGGATAAACCCCTTGGCTAAATTCTCATCTATATACTCTCGTAAAGATTTTAATTCCGGAGCCGCCAACGGGTAAACATGGCCGAAAGGAATCGCTGCTCCAGGAAGCAATTCTATGGGGCAGTCATACGGTCTATGTGGGGGAAGTTGATCTGCCTTCCTTTTATCACAAATGTCTGAGAATTCCTGATAAATCAGAGGGAGAGTAGGTACCTGTATCACCTCTTCCAAGTTCTGGGTAACTGGAGCCGCCACAGTTGGACTGATGGTAGAACTGCACTTCGGGAGAAAGGTTATCTCCTTGGTTTCCCAATTGATGATTGGATTTTGTGACCGTAACCAGGGAATTCCTAAAATTACAGGAAAATGAGGAGAAGATATTAACATGAATGAAAGTGTTTCTTGATGGTCTGGTTCCATCTTACACTCCAGAGGCACTGTCTCCCGATCTACTGGTCCAGAAACTAATGGGGAACCATCCACCGTTTCCATAGTGATTGGTGAAGCTCTTAGTTGTGTCTTTATACCATGTTCCTCTGCAAAAGAAGAATCCATGAAATTCCCACCTGCTCCAGAGTCTATCATGGCAGAACTTGATATCCACTGTTCCTCCCACTGAATCTGTATAGGAAGAGAACAATGTGAATATTTCTCCCCTTGATCTTTAGGGGAAGTCGGCATCAGTATTGGGGGAAAAAACCGCATCTAGATGTAGACTGGTTTCCGAAACTTCAGACTCAGCGTCTGTGTTATCATAATCCCCTACTACCGCCAACACCTTGTTGGGTCGCCTAGGACATTTAGGACAATTGATGAGGAAATGGTCCGATTGACCACAATAGAAACATAAGCGCTCACGGAGACGGTGTTCGCGGCGTTCATTATTCTCACGTCTCTGCAGTGAGTCCACCTGCATAGGCACCTCCTCAGCCTCTCGCGGGTTTTTGCCTGTGGTTTCCCTGGACGGAAGAGAGTAATTAGTAATGCGATTTACAGCGGCCCATTTTTCTTGTCTGCGTTCAGTTAAACGGATATCAATACGTACACAGTGCTGTATAAACAATTCAAACTCCTGTGGAGACTCTGAACGAGCTAGCTCATCCTTGATTGCATTTGACAAACCTTTTCTAAAGATTGGTAATAAAGCATTGTTTTCCCACTGGGTGTCCACCACTAACCTTTTAAATTCAGTAACATATTCTATGACTGACCGTTTCCCTGGCGTAAGGAAAGCAAGGCAGATTTAGCGGTAGCACGGCGGTTGGGATCGTCGAACATTTGCGCCATGGCTGCCAGAAAATTGTCCAAATTATTTAGACGGGTATCATGACTTTCAACCATAGGATTTGCCCAAGCCAGTGCACGTGATGTCAACAACATAATAATACATAGAACCTTAGATCTATCAGACCGGTAGTAGGAGGCATGTACATCAAAAAATAATATACATTGATTAACAAACCCACGGAATTGACTTCGGTCACCATTAAAACGGAATGGAGGCAATTTGGGCATACTGGTGGATGAGGTAGGCTCAGTAGGTAAGGCCTCCAGGACTCCTAACCTAGAACGTAGATCTTGGAGAGCCTGACCAAACCCCTGTGCATTGTGGTTAACCCGAGACTCCAAGTCTCTAATCTGATTGTGTGCAGCCGCCACCTCCTGCTGCAAGGAGTTAACTATGGTGAACAATTTGTCTGCCCGTGTCTCCGTCATTGCCCCAGCAGAATCCTCTTTTTTAGGCTGGAATATCCTGTAATACTATTGTAGGAACTCGAGGATTCTGATAGCGTGGGGCAATGAACAATCAGAGACGGGTTTCTTTGAATGCAAATAATGTATTTGTGAAACAGCAAAACACCCAAAAACAATATTCAAACAACCCGTAGTGACATGCAATGAGTCCATATATATATACACAAGTCCAGTTATATGAATCCGGATATATAAGTCCTTGAACCTCTATAGCGAGGGTGGTAAAGTTCTTACGACGGAGTCCTCACACAAATGTGACCACAAGGTAAGTCTGATGCACAGGTAACGTGGCTGGATTTACACACTGCTGGTGTGTGAAGAGTCAGATCCAGGTATGCAGAAAACACAGGGAGGTCCAGGAACAAGTTAATCTCAGTTGTGGCTTAATTCAGTGAAGTCCAACAACAAGTTCATATGTCAGTAAGGTTCCAGTAACAGTTCCAACAGCTCTCACCAGAGGTAATGCACGAAGGGTTAAACAGCAACAGTTCAGAAACACAGTTCTTATCAGATGGAGTGAACCAAGGGTTAAATTCCCAAGTCAACAGTTTAGTGATAACACAGTATGTGCAACTTACGTATGCAGAGAATGTCCAGAGCCATGGGTAGAAACTGCTGTGGCTGAGAAACACCTGAAGATAAGGTTATGCACTTTCCTGGTAAATACACAAAAGATCTGTGAGGAACAAAGCAGCTGGGTTGCAGGGAAACGGAAGCAGAATATTCCAGCAGTGAAGCCAGCACCTGAGCCGGGTTTTAAACAAACGAACAGGAAGTAGGGCACAGAAAACAGCAAACTCCATTTTAACAAAGGGCAAAATCATTGACAAAGTTACCTAGAAAACCCGGAATACTGACATTACTCCCCCCCTAAAGACGGCCTCCGGACGGTCCTGGACCAGGCCTGTCCGGGTATCTCCGATGAAACTGAGCAATCTTCAGAGGCGCATTGATGTTACTTACTGGTTCCCAAGAATCATTTTCAGGAGAGTAACCTTGCCATCTAACTAGATACTGAAGCCGGTTTCTATGAAGTCTCGAATTAACAATATCCTGTACCACGAATTGTTCTTCGCCATCAACCAACACTGGTGGAGGGGGAGGTACGATACGTCCCTGAAACGTGTTAGGAGAGACTGGTTTTAATAAGGAAACATGAAATACTGGGTGTACCTTTAAAGTCCGTGGTAGCTTCAACCGACAGGCAACAGAGCTCACAATCCCAGTGATCTTGAATGGACCGATGAATTTCTGTCCCAGTTTCTGCGAAGGAACACCCAATTTTAGATTCTTGGTGGACAACCAAACTGAGTCTCCTACCTTATACATAGGTGCTGGTTTCCGGAATCTATCGGCCGACTTCTTGTAACGCTCCTGTGCTGTGGTCAGGGAGTCCTTCAAAACTTCAAGATTACGTTGCAACGCCGTCACTCTGTCTTCAACCGCTGGTACCGAAATCGTAACCGGAGACCTAGGCAAAATACTTGGATGATAACCCAGGTTGGCAAAAAAAGGCGTTACCTTCGTGGAACTGCTTTGGGAGTTGTTGTACGAAAATTCCGCTAGAGGAAGTAGCTTCAGCCAATCGTCCTGCAAATGACTGACGTAACAGCGTAGATATTGCTCCAAGGTTTGATTTGTCCGTTCGGTCTGCCCGTTGGTCTGAGGATGGTATGCAGAAGACAAGCAAACATTAATGTGGAGCGCAGAACAAAATCCTTTCCAAAATCTAGAGGTAAATTGTATTCCCCGGTCAGAAATGATGTCATCTGGTACCCCATGCAGCCGGAAAATGTTCTGGATAACTAGATCTACTGTCTCTGTAGCTGAGGGAAGACCAGCACACGGAATGAAATGAGCAGCTTTCGTTAAACGATCTACTACCACCAAAATAGTATTTTTACCACCAGAGGTGGGTAACTCCACAATAAAGTCCATCGAAATAGACCCCCAAGGGCGAGACGGTACAGGTAGCGGTTTAAGAAGACCAGTAGGTGAAACGCGAGGAACCTTGTACCGGGCACAAACTTCACAAGAGCGGACATAGTCATTCACATCCTTCAAGCAGGTAGGCCACCAAAAAAAACGAGTTAACAATTCCTGCGTCTTCTGTACCCCCCTATGACCAGCCAATTTAGAGTCGTGGACCAATTTGAGAACTCGAAGTCTTACAGCCTCTGGGACATAAATACATCGATCTCTAAGCCACACACCATTCCGAAGGACAAGATTCACATTGTCAGGTGGAGCTGCAAGAAATACGTCACCGTCATAGGCCAGCTTGATCTCCTTGCCACAAGTCCCGGTTCCGGAGCACTCCAACGAAATTGGCCTCCGACAAGATGGTCTTCGACGGGGTCCCAGGCACGGAATCCACGGTATGGATTCGGGATAATGCGTCAGCTTTCCCATTACGTGAACCTGGGCGGTACGAAATAATAAAATTAAACTGGTTCAAGAACAAACTCCACCTAGCTTGCCGAGGAGAAAGACACCTGGCAGACTTAAGGAATTCCAAATTGCGATGATCCGTGAGTACTACTACCTGCTGAGTTGCCCCCTGCAAATGGTGTCTCCATTCCTTAAAGGCAGAAATAATTGCCAAAAGTTCCTTATCTGCCACATCATAGTTCAGTTCTGCAGAAGATAACCTACGAGAGAAGAAGGCACACGGGTGCAGCAAACCTTTGTCTCCGGTACGTTGTGAGAGGATAGCTCCCAATGCACAGTCAGACGCGTCCACCTCCACGATAAAAGGCTGTGCAGGATCCGGATGCATCAATATTGGAGCCGTGGTAAAACAACCCTTCAGGCGATCAAAGGCTTCCTGAGCTTGCGAAGACCATTCAAACTTCTTCCCCTTCTTGGTGAGGAGAGTGATGGGACGGACAATTTCTGAAAAATTTCGGATAAACCGTCTATAAAAGTTAGCAAAGCCAATGAATCGTTGTACCTCCTTAATGTTTCCTGGTACCGGCCAGTCCAAGATTGCCTGGATCTTGCTGGACTCCATATTCAATCCCTGAGGCGAGATAACATAGCCTAAAAATTGAATTTCAGAACAATGGAACTCACACTTTTCGAGTTTGATGTACAAATGATTATCTCTCAAACGTCTAAGTACGGTCTTGACATGTTCCTGATGTTCCTGTAAGGAGTCAGAAAAGATTAAGATGTCATCAAGGTAAATTACCACATATTGATCCAATAAATCCCTGAAAATGTCGTTGGCTAAATGTTGAAAAGCAGCAGGAGCGTTACAGAGTCCGAATGGCATCACCAAATATTCAAAATGTCCATACCGGCATCTAAAAGCTGTCTTCCATTCGTCTCCGGGCCGTATACGGAGTAAATTATATGCCCCACGAAGATCTAATTTGGTAAATACTTTGGCCTGGCGAACTCTTTCCAACAATTCTGGAATTAGGGGCAACGGGTACCTGTTACGAATGGTTACCTTATTTAACTCCCGGTAGTCAATGCAGGGTCTTAGAGTACCATCCTTCTTCTTTACAAAGAATATTGGAGCTCCCGCTGGTGAAGAAGATGGTCGGATAAACCCCTTGGCTAAATTCTCATCTATATACTCTCGTAAAGATTTTAATTCCGGAGCCGCCAACGGGTAAACATGGCCGAAAGGAATCGCTGCTCCAGGAAGCAATTCTATGGGGCAGTCATACGGTCTATGTGGGGGAAGTTGATCTGCCTTCCTTTTATCACAAATGTCTGAGAATTCCTGATAAATCAGAGGGAGAGTAGGTACCTGTATCACCTCTTCCAAGTTCTGGGTAACTGGAGCCGCCACAGTTGGACTGATGGTAGAACTGCACTTCGGGAGAAAGGTTATCTCCTTGGTTTCCCAATTGATGATTGGATTTTGTGACCGTAACCAGGGAATTCCTAAAATTACAGGAAAATGAGGAGAAGATATTAACATGAATGAAAGTGTTTCTTGATGGTCTGGTTCCATCTTACACTCCAGAGGCACTGTCTCCCGATCTACTGGTCCAGAAACTAATGGGGAACCATCCACCGTTTCCATAGTGATTGGTGAAGCTCTTAGTTGTGTCTTTATACCATGTTCCTCTGCAAAAGAAGAATCCATGAAATTCCCACCTGCTCCAGAGTCTATCATGGCAGAACTTGATATCCACTGTTCCTCCCACTGAATCTGTATAGGAAGAGAACAATGTGAATATTTCTCCCCTTGATCTTTAGGGGAAGTCGGCATCAGTATTGGGGGAAAAACCGCATCTAGATGTAGACTGGTTTCCGAAACTTCAGACTCAGCGTCTGTGTTATCATAATCCCCTACTACCGCCAACACCTTGTTGGGTCGCCTAGGACATTTAGGACAATTGATGAGGAAATGGTCCGATTGACCACAATAGAAACATAAGCGCTCACGGAGACGGTGTTCGCGGCGTTCATTATTCTCACGTCTCTGCAGTGAGTCCACCTGCATAGGCACCTCCTCAGCCTCTCGCGGGTTTTTGCCTGTGGTTTCCCTGGACGGAAGAGAGTAATTAGTAATGCGATTTACAGCGGCCCATTTTTCTTGTCTGCGTTCAGTTAAACGGATATCAATACGTACACAGTGCTGTATAAACAATTCAAACTCCTGTGGAGACTCTGAACGAGCTAGCTCATCCTTGATTGCATTTGACAAACCTTTTCTAAAGATTGGTAATAAAGCATTGTTTTCCCACTGGGTGTCCACCACTAACCTTTTAAATTCAGTAACATATTCTATGACTGACCGTTTCCCCTGGCGTAAGGAAAGCAAGGCAGATTTAGCGGTAGCACGGCGGTTGGGATCGTCGAACATTTGCGCCATGGCTGCCAGAAAATTGTCCAAATTATTTAGACGGGTATCATGACTTTCAACCATAGGATTTGCCCAAGCCAGTGCACGTGATGTCAACAACATAATAATACATAGAACCTTAGATCTATCAGACCGGTAGTAGGAGGCATGTACATCAAAAAATAATATACATTGATTAACAAACCCACGGAATTGACTTCGGTCACCATTAAAACGGAATGGAGGCAATTTGGGCATACTGGTGGATGAGGTAGGCTCAGTAGGTAAGGCCTCCAGGACTCCTAACCTAGAACGTAGATCTTGGAGAGCCTGACCAAACCCCTGTGCATTGTGGTTAACCCGAGACTCCAAGTCTCTAATCTGATTGTGTGCAGCCGCCATCTCCTGCTGCAAGGAGTTAACTATGGTGAACAATTTGTCTGCCCGTGTCTCCGTCATTGCCCCAGCAGAATCCTCTTTTTTAGGCTGGAATATCCTGTAATACTATTGTAGGAACTCGAGGATTCTGATAGCGTGGGGCAATGAACAATCAGAGACGGGTTTCTTTGAATGCAAATAATGTATTTGTGAAACAGCAAAACACCCAAAAACAATATTCAAACAACCCGTAGTGACATGCAATGAGTCCATATATATATATACACAAGTCCAGTTATATGAATCCGGATATATAAGTCCTTGAACCTCTATAGCGAGGGTGGTAAAGTTCTTACGACGGAGTCCTCACACAAATGTGACCACAAGGTAAGTCTGATGCACAGGTAACGTGGCTGGATTTACACACTGCTGGTGTGTGAAGAGTCAGATCCAGGTATGCAGAAAACACAGGGAGGTCCAGGAACAAGTTAATCTCAGTTGTGGCTTAATTCAGTGAAGTCCAACAACAAGTTCATATGTCAGTAAGGTTCCAGTAACAGTTCCAACAGCTCTCACCAGAGGTAATGCACGAAGGGTTAAACAGCAACAGTTCAGAAACACAGTTCTTATCAGATGGGTGAACCAAGGGTTAAATTCCCAAGTCAACAGTTTAGTGATAACACAGTATGTGCAACTTACGTATGCAGAGAATGTCCAGAGCCATGGGTAGAAACTGCTGTGGCTGAGAAACACCTGAAGATAAGGTTATGCACTTTCCTGGTAAATACACAAAAGATCTGTGAGGAACAAAGCAGCTGGGTTGCAGGGAAACGGAAGCAGAATATTCCAGCAGTGAAGCCAGCACCTGAGCCGGGTTTTAAACAAACGAACAGGAAGTAGGGCACAGAAAACAGCAAACTCCATTTTAACAAAGGGCAAAATCATTGACAAAGTTACCTAGAAAACCCGGAATACTGACATTACTCCCCCCCTAAAGACGGCCTCCGGACGGTCCTGGACCAGGCCTGTCCGGGTATCTCCGATGAAACTGAGCAATCTTCAGAGGCGCATTGATGTTACTTACTGGTTCCCAAGAATCATTTTCAGGAGAGTAACCTTGCCATCTAACTAGATACTGAAGCCGGTTTCTATGAAGTCTCGAATTAACAATATCCTGTACCACGAATTGTTCTTCGCCATCAACCAACACTGGTGGAGGGGGAGGTACGATACGTCCCTGAAACGTGTTAGGAGAGACTGGTTTTAATAAGGAAACATGAAATACTGGGTGTACCTTTAAAGTCCGTGGTAGCTTCAACCGACAGGCAACAGAGCTCACAATCCCAGTGATCTTGAATGGACCGATGAATTTCTGTCCCAGTTTCTGCGAAGGAACACCCAATTTTAGATTCTTGGTGGACAACCAAACTGAGTCTCCTACCTTATACATAGGTGCTGGTTTCCGGAATCTATCGGCCGACTTCTTGTAACGCTCCTGTGCTGTGGTCAGGGAGTCCTTCAAAACTTCAAGATTACGTTGCAACGCCGTCACTCTGTCTTCAACCGCTGGTACCGAAATCGTAACCGGAGACCTAGGCAAAATACTTGGATGATAACCCAGGTTGGCAAAAAAAGGCGTTACCTTCGTGGAACTGCTTTGGGAGTTGTTGTACGAAAATTCCGCTAGAGGAAGTAGCTTCAGCCAATCGTCCTGCAAATGACTGACGTAACAGCGTAGATATTGCTCCAAGGTTTGATTTGTCCGTTCGGTCTGCCCGTTGGTCTGAGGATGGTATGCAGAAGACAAGCAAACATTAATGTGGAGCGCAGAACAAAATCCTTTCCAAAATCTAGAGGTAAATTGTATTCCCCGGTCAGAAATGATGTCATCTGGTACCCCATGCAGCCGGAAAATGTTCTGGATAACTAGATCTACTGTCTCTGTAGCTGAGGGAAGACCAGCACACGGAATGAAATGAGCAGCTTTCGTTAAACGATCTACTACCACCAAAATAGTATTTTTACCACCAGAGGTGGGTAACTCCACAATAAAGTCCATCGAAATAGACCCCCAAGGGCGAGACGGTACAGGTAGCGGTTTAAGAAGACCAGTAGGTGAAACGCGAGGAACCTTGTACCGGGCACAAACTTCACAAGAGCGGACATAGTCATTCACATCCTTCAAGCAGGTAGGCCACCAAAAAAAACGAGTTAACAATTCCTGCGTCTTCTGTACCCCCCTATGACCAGCCAATTTAGAGTCGTGGACCAATTTGAGAACTCGAAGTCTTACAGCCTCTGGGACATAAATACATCGATCTCTAAGCCACACACCATTCCGAAGGACAAGATTCACATTGTCAGGTGGAGCTGCAAGAAATACGTCACCGTCATAGGCCAGCTTGATCTCCTGCCACAAGTCCCGGTTCCGGAGCACTCCAACGAAATTGGCCTCCGACAAGATGGTCTTCGACGGGGTCCCAGGCACGGAATCCACGGTATGGATTCGGGATAATGCGTCAGCTTTCCCATTACGTGAACCTGGGCGGTACGAAATAATAAAATTAAACTGGTTCAAGAACAAACTCCACCTAGCTTGTCGAGGAGAAAGACACCTGGCAGACTTAAGGAATTCCAAATTGCGATGATCCGTGAGTACTACTACCTGCTGAGTTGCCCCCTGCAAATGGTGTCTCCATTCCTTAAAGGCAGAAATAATTGCCAAAAGTTCCTTATCTGCCACATCATAGTTCAGTTCTGCAGAAGATAACCTACGAGAGAAGAAGGCACACGGGTGCAGCAAACCTTTGTCTCCGGTACGTTGTGAGAGGATAGCTCCCAATGCACAGTCAGACGCGTCCACCTCCACGATAAAAGGCTGTGCAGGATCCGGATGCATCAATATTGGAGCCGTGGTAAAACAACCCTTCAGGCGATCAAAGGCTTCCTGAGCTTGCGAAGACCATTCAAACTTCTTCCCCTTCTTGGTGAGGAGAGTGATGGGACGGACAATTTCTGAAAAATTTCGGATAAACCGTCTATAAAAGTTAGCAAAGCCAATGAATCGTTGTACCTCCTTAATGTTTCCTGGTACCGGCCAGTCCAAGATTGCCTGGATCTTGCTGGACTCCATATTCAATCCCTGAGGCGAGATAACATAGCCTAAAAATTGAATTTCAGAACAATGGAACTCACACTTTTCGAGTTTGATGTACAAATGATTATCTCTCAAACGTCTAAGTACGGTCTTGACATGTTCCTGATGTTCCTGTAAGGAGTCAGAAAAGATTAAGATGTCATCAAGGTAAATTACCACATATTGGTCCAATAAATCCCTGAAAATGTCGTTGGCTAAATGTTGAAAAGCAGCAGGAGCGTTACAGAGTCCGAATGGCATCACCAAATATTCAAAATGTCCATACCGGCATCTAAAAGCTGTCTTCCATTCGTCTCCGGGCCGTATACGGAGTAAATTATATGCCCCACGAAGATCTAATTTGGTAAATACTTTGGCCTGGCGAACTCTTTCCAACAATTCTGGAATTAGGGGCAACGGGTACCTGTTACGAATGGTTACCTTATTTAACTCCGGTAGTCAATGCAGGGTCTTAGAGTACCATCCTTCTTCTTTACAAAGAATATTGGAGCTCCCGCTGGTGAAGAAGATGGTCGGATAAACCCCTTGGCTAAATTCTCATCTATATACTCTCGTAAAGATTTTAATTCCGGAGCCGCCAACGGGTAAACATGGCCGAAAGGAATCGCTGCTCCAGGAAGCAATTCTATGGGGCAGTCATACGGTCTATGTGGGGGAAGTTGATCTGCCTTCCTTTTATCACAAATGTCTGAGAATTCCTGATAAATCAGAGGGAGAGTAGGTACCTGTATCACCTCTTCCAAGTTCTGGGTAACTGGAGCCGCCACAGTTGGACTGATGGTAGAACTGCACTTCGGGAGAAAGGTTATCTCCTTGGTTTCCCAATTGATGATTGGATTTTGTGACCGTAACCAGGGAATTCCTAAAATTACAGGAAAATGAGGAGAAGATATTAACATGAATGAAAGTGTTTCTTGATGGTCTGGTTCCATCTTACACTCCAGAGGCACTGTCTCCCGATCTACTGTCCAGAAACTAATGGGGAACCATCCACCGTTTCCATAGTGATTGGTGAAGCTCTTAGTTGTGTCTTTATACCATGTTCCTCTGCAAAAGAAGAATCCATGAAATTCCCACCTGCTCCAGAGTCTATCATGGCAGAACTTGATATCCACTGTTCCTCCCACTGAATCTGTATAGGAAGAGAACAATGTGAATATTTCTCCCCTTGATCTTTAGGGGAAGTCGGCATCAGTATTGGGGGAAAAACCGCATCTAGATGTAGACTGGTTTCCGAAACTTCAGACTCAGCGTCTGTGTTATCATAATCCCCTACTACCGCCAACACCTTGTTGGGTCGCCTAGGACATTTAGGACAATTGATGAGGAAATGGTCCGATTGACCACAATAGAAACATAAGCGCTCACGGAGACGGTGTTCGCGGCGTTCATTATTCTCACGTCTCTGCAGTGAGTCCACCTGCATAGGCACCTCCTCAGCCTCTCGCGGGTTTTTGCCTGTGGTTTCCCTGGACGGAAGAGAGTAATTAGTAATGCGATTTACAGCGGCCCATTTTTCTTGTCTGCGTTCAGTTAAACGGATATCAATACGTACACAGTGCTGTATAAACAATTCAAACTCCTGTGGAGACTCTGAACGAGCTAGCTCATCCTTGATTGCATTTGACAAACCTTTTCTAAAGATTGGTAATAAAGCATTGTTTTCCCACTGGTGTCCACCACTAACCTTTTAAATTCAGTAACATATTCTATGACTGACCGTTTCCCCTGGCGTAAGGAAAGCAAGGCAGATTCAGCGGTAGCACGGCGGTTGGGATCGTCGAACATTTGCGCCATGGCTGCCAGAAAATTGTCCAAATTATTTAGACGGGTATCATGACTTTCAACCATAGGATTTGCCCAAGCCAGTGCACGTGATGTCAACAACATAATAATACATAGAACCTTAGATCTATCAGACCGGTAGTAGGAGGCATGTACATCAAAAAATAATATACATTGATTAACAAACCCACGGAATTGACTTCGGTCACCATTAAAACGGAATGGAGGCAATTTGGGCATACTGGTGGATGAGGTAGGCTCAGTAGGTAAGGCCTCCAGGACTCCTAACCTAGAACGTAGATCTTGGAGAGCCTGACCAAACCCCTGTGCATTGTGGTTAACCCGAGACTCCAAGTCTCTAATCTGATTGTGTGCAGCCGCCACCTCCTGCTGCAAGGAGTTAACTATGGTGAACAATTTGTCTGCCCGTGTCTCCGTCATTGCCCCAGCAGAATCCTCTTTTTTAGGCTGGAATATCCTGTAATACTATTGTAGGAACTCGAGGATTCTGATAGCGTGGGGCAATGAACAATCAGAGACGGGTTTCTTTGAATGCAAATAATGTATTTGTGAAACAGCAAAACACCCAAAAACAATATTCAAACAACCCGTAGTGACATGCAATGAGTCCATATATATATACACAAGTCCAGTTATATGAATCCGGATATATAAGTCCTTGAACCTCTATAGCGAGGGTGGTAAAGTTCTTACGACGGAGTCCTCACACAAATGTGACCACAAGGTAAGTCTGATGCACAGGTAACGTGGCTGGATTTACACACTGCTGGTGTGTGAAGAGTCAGATCCAGGTATGCAGAAAACACAGGGAGGTCCAGGAACAAGTTAATCTCAGTTGTGGCTTAATTCAGTA
The DNA here is from genome assembly GCA_033576555.1 of Oophaga sylvatica. Taxonomy (NCBI): domain Eukaryota; kingdom Metazoa; phylum Chordata; class Amphibia; order Anura; family Dendrobatidae; genus Oophaga; species Oophaga sylvatica. The sequence goes on from JARQOD010000108.1 coordinate 107,068, forward strand.
AAGTCCAACAACAAGTTCATATGTCAGTAAGGTTCCAGTAACAGTTCCAACAGCTCTCACCAGAGGTAATGCACGAAGGGTTAAACAGCAACAGTTCAGAAACACAGTTCTTATCAGATGGAGTGAACCAAGGGTTAAATTCCCAAGTCAACAGTTTAGTGATAACACAGTATGTGCAACTTACGTATGCAGAGAATGTCCAGAGCCATGGGTAGAAACTGCTGTGGCTGAGAAACACCTGAAGATAAGGTTATGCACTTTCCTGGTAAATACACCAAAGATCTGTGAGGAACAAAGCAGCTGGGTTGCAGGGAAACGGAAGCAGAATATTCCAGCAGTGAAGCCAGCACCTGAGCGGGTTTTAAACAAACGAACAGGAAGTAGGGCACAGAAAACAGCAAACTCCATTTTAACAAAGGGCAAAATCATTGACAAAGTTACCTAGAAAACCCGGAATACTGACACATATGCCCCAAAAAACGGGGACTTACCAGTGGACTCGCTCCGCCTATTATTTAGAGCAAACTCCGCCAGAGGCAAGAAAGAAGCCCAGTCCTCCTGGTTCTCTGACACAAAACACCGGAGATATGTCTCCAAGCTCTGGTTCAGACGCTCTGTCTGACCATTGGTCTGCGGATGAAAAGCCGATGAAAATGACAACTGCATCCCCCGCCGTGTACAAAATGCCTTCCAGAATTTGGACACAAACTGAGACCCCGATCCGACACCACATCGGAGGGTACCCCGTGAAGCCTTACAATCTCCCCAATGAACACCTGCGCAAGAGTTTTAGCATTAGGAAGAGCAGGAAGAGCGATAAAATGTGCCATCTTGCTGAACCTGTCCACCACAACGAGTATGACTGTTTTACCCAAAGATGGCGAGAGGTCCGTAATGAAGTCCATAGACAGATGAGTCCACGGACGCTCCGGGATCTTCAAAGGTAAGAGGGCCCCAGACGGACGGGTATGTGGGGTCTTAGAGCGCGCACAAACCTCGCAGGACGCGACAAAAGTTACCACCTCCCTATGTAAGTTAGGCCACCAAAACCGACGCGAGAGGAGATCCTCAGTTGCTTTACTCCCTGGGTGTCCTGCTAAAGCTGAATTATGGTGTGCATTGATCACCTTTTGTCGCAACTGATTTGGAACAAACAGTCTCCCTGGAGGTCCTACAGGGGCGTCCCCCTGAGCCTCCAATACCTCCTCCTCAAGCTCAGAGCATACTGCCGACACCACCACCCCTCCTGAAGGATAGGAACCGGGTCCTCCGTATTCCCGGCCCCAGGGAAACTACGAGATAAGGCATCCGCCTTTACATTTTTTGACCCAGGACGATATGTGACGACAAAATTAAACCTGGTAAAAAATAATGACCACCTAGCTTGTCTGGGATTCAGACGTTTTGCAGACTCCAGATATAGCAGGTTCTTGTGATCGGTGATGACAGTGACCGGATGGACTGCCCCCTCCAAAAAATGGCGCCACTCCTCAAAAGCCAACTTAATGGCCAATAGTTCCCTATTGCCTACATCGTAATTCCTCTCAGCGGACGACAGTTTTTTAGAGAAAAATGCGCACGGATGCCATTTACCAGGGGACGGACCTTGTGACAATACTGCTCCCACCCCTACCTCGGAAGCGTCTACCTCTACAATGAACGGCTGTGACGCATCAGGTTGAATAAGTATGGGTGCCGAGGCAAAGCATTTTTTCAAGGAGGAGAATGCTTGACAAGCCTTGTCAGACCACCTAGAAAAATCTGTCCCCTTTTTTGTCATGTCTGTGAGAGGTTTAACCATGGACGAGAAATTACGAATAAATTTCCGGTAATAATTAGCAAACCCCAGGAAACGTTGTAGAGCCTTAAGATTCTCTGGCAGATCCCACTCAAGAACTGCCCGTACTTTCCCAGGGTCCATACGAAAACCGGACGCTGAAACCAGAAAGCCTAAAAACTGGAGTTCCTGTACGGCGAATACACATTTTTCCCATTTGGCGTACAGTTTATTATCCCGCAAGATCTGCAACACCTGCCTAACATGCTCCTGATGAGACACAAGATCCGGCGAGTAAATTAAGATATCATCCAGATATGTGACCACAAACTGTCCCACCAGGTGGCGAAAAATGTCATTTACAAAGTGTTGGAACACCGCCGGGGCAATACTCAGACCAAATGGCATGACAAGGTTCTCATAATGCCCCTCTGGAGTTTTAAACGCCGTCTTCCACTCGTCCCCCTCCTTCATCCTAATCAGATTGTACGCCCCCTGAGATCCAACTTAGAGAACCATTTGGCGCCCACGATCTGATTGAAGAGATCGGGAATAAGTGGGAGCGGATACGGATCTCGGACCGTAATCCGATTAAGTTCACGGAAATCCAGGCAAGGGCGTAGGCCTCCATCTTTCTTCTTCACAAAGAAGAACCCCGCGGCCACCGGGGAAGATGAAGGTCTAATATGCCCTTTTGCCAGACTTTCAGCAATATAATCCTTCATGGCCTGCCTCTCAGGACCAGATAGGTTATACAACCTAGATTTAGGTAACTTGGCCTCAGGGAGCAGTTTTACAGAACAGTCATACACGCGATGAGGAGGTAGTTCCTGACACCCTTTCTCCGAGAATACATCCTCAAAGTCCGCCAGAAATGGAGGTAAAACCCTAGGAGTGACCGCACCGATAACCGTATTCATGCAGTTTTTATTACAGAATTCACTCCATTGGCTTATCTCTCTGGATTGCCAATCAATAACTGGGTTATGCTTAGTTAACCAAGGAAGGCCCAACACTATAGGAGTGGGAAGACCCTCCAACACGTAACAAGACAACAGTTCTTTATATATCGCCCCCACTTGAAGTTTTACGTTATGCACCGCTTGCAAAAAACTTCCCTGACCGAGAGGTCTGGCGTCGATCGAGAATATGGGGATGGGTTTAGCCAACACACTCAATTGCATACCTTGAACCGGGGCAAACTGAGCATCCACCAGATTAGCCCCGGCCCCACTATCCAGAAGAACAGATATCCTCTCAGTTCTCGTACCCACCACCACCTCCGCCGGTACGAGAAACTGAGACGAACTTAGGGACGAAAGACTTACTCCCAGATTGCCGTCCACCACACAACCTGGGATCAATAGTTTTCCGACGACCCTTTACTCTGCAAAGGACGGGATGGACACCCCCCAATAAAATGTCCCTTTTTCCCACAGAAGAAACAACTTCTAGTCTTGTGGCGCAACGCCGGTCACCTCCCCCGAAATGATGTCCCTCCTAATTGCATAGGCTCCTCGGGACTGACCAGGGGAACCTCCATATAAGGGACCCTTGAGGAAGGTGGAGTCATCACAGGGAGCGGAATTACCCCGCACCTCTCCCGAAGCCGTCTGTCAATACGAATAGCAAGGGCCATAGCGGCTTCCAATGACGCGGGAGGGTCATACTGTGCCAATACATCCTTTAATTTGTCAGATAAACCTTGACAAAACTGGCTCCTAAGAGCCGGGTCATTCCACTGGGTGTCCGTGGCCCACCTACGGAACTCCGAACAGAATTCCTCCGCCGGACGATCTCCCTGCTGGATCCTACGTAACTTAGATTCAGCAAGGGAGATCCGATCCGGGTCATCATATACAAGACCCAGAGCTGCAAAAAACCTATCCACTGACTGGAGAGCCGGGGAGCCCGGGGGAAGGGAGAACGCCCATGATTGTGGGTCCCCTTGTAGGAGCGAGATGACAATTCCCACCCTTTGCTCATCACTCCCCGATGACAGTGGCCGCAGCCGAAAGTACAATTTACATGCCTCCCGGAAAACAAAAAACTTGTCTCGCCCCCCAGTGAACCTGTCAGGGAGAGCTACTTTAGGTTCTGGTCCGGCTTGCTCCGGGGGGTACAAAAGCTTGGACTTAACGTCTGCCAGTGTGTGGCCCAGCTACGCCAGGCACACATATTCCAGGAAAATGCACAAGAAGGTAACCGTGAAGCTTGATATTCATTCACGTCACTCACATTTCCCAACACACCCACTAGGGTATAAAAGGTAGTGACACGTAGCAGTACGGTTCAGTCTGGACTTGGAGGGAGAGGAGAGGAGTTCAGTCAGAGTTCAGTCTAGTCTTGGAGGAAGAGGAGTGCAGACTAGATTCTGACAGAGCCAGTTCATAAAGTGGAGTCTGGTTTGAGTGTAAGGAGTCACTCTAGCCCAGTCAGAACTGCAGGACCAGTACCTCAGGACAAGCTACCTGTATTCTTTGGAAGGAGGAAAGTAACTCTCGGAGCTACAGCATTTACACAGTTGACAGAGTACCTGTGTGCTGCTCTGGACAGGGACTGAGGAAGGTGACTCTCGGAGCTACAGCATTTACACAGTTGACAGAGTACCTGTGTGCTGCTCTGGACAGGGTCAGAGAAAGGAGAGAAGAAGGGAATCATAGGAGCTACAACAGTGAGTGTACTTGGAACTGTTCAGCGAGCTCTGGAGAAAAGCTGGCATTCACAACATCGCTACGAGTGCTTATGTTAAGAGCAAGAGCAGGACGAGAGGCACAGTGGAGAGAGATAGAGACAAGTGCATCAGGTACCGGATTACCCGCACTAATTCACCGGACACCGGGGTCCGAAGCGTTGCTAGTGCTTTACGCCTAGTAATAAGAAACACCGGAGGCCTTCCTGGACTTCAAGTCACAGAAGGTAGCCCTAAGCGCTGATACGTAAACGGAGTCAGGTAGAACAAGGACTTTGAGTAGGACCCTACAAAAGTAAGGACTCTGTTCTCACCAACTAGAAGGCTCTACCACAATGTCGGCCGGGCGTTGCAGCTATTGAACAAGCTGGAGATTAACGGAGTTAACTTGACTTCATGCAAGTTTGTACTCACATACAAATAGAGTTAAAGGAGGCCTCTAACCTGCTCAGCGGTAATCCTGAATGTGCATTCTCCACCCCGACCAGCTTCCCGGGACCTGCCTGAAACATCTGCAAGTAAAGGTATGGAAAGAGATTGCCTTGTGTGAGACTGCTTTATTACCTACACCCTGCACCACCATAGACTTCCAGGGACCAGTCTCGCCTGTGGGAGACTTACCATCCAGCTGCCCCATAACATCCCCTGGGAAGATCCAAATAGCAGCGCTGGTCAAATTGATCAGAAACCACAGGTGGCGTCACGAACTATCTAATCTACAATTCCCCTGTAAATATCCCCCATTGCATATCCGCCAGGGCCACGGACCGAGTCCCGCTGCCAGTGACATCTCCCATAGAAATCAATGGGCTCGGTGCCGAGTACCCCATAGCCCTGGTACCACCTCAGTGTGGTGCGCGTCACCAGCTCCATGGACAAACTCTGCAACTGCCGAGCAAGACTGGCTACTGGATCCATGGTAGCTGGAGAAAATTTTTTTTTTTTTTTTTATATGGTCGGTGAAAATGTCACGCTGTTACTGCATACATGAGGTCCGGGGTCTATGCTGACCCTAAGATGGGGTCCTGACTAATCCCTCTACCTGGAGGTACTGTTGATGGTACAGAGGTCCAGGCCACCAGCGTAATCCCTACCTCCTGAGGATCCCTGAACCTCAGTGATCTAGTCCTGAGAAGGACCCTGATCACAACACCGGGGACTGGAAGGAATATGCCTAGACACAGTAATAGACAAACGAGACAGTACAAGGGGTAAACTAAAATCCACCTTGCATATCAAACTCTCACCACAAAAAACAGAGGGAACACCAACGGGTATGGAGATAAATGATAAAGCGAGGAGGGGAGAAAAGACCACACCAGGTACTCTTCAATTCAGACTTCACAACACCACGATCCGCTCTGCTGGTCTGCATGAATGCTTTCACCGACATTTCCCTAGCAGACTGGCAGGTATTTGAAGGAATCCAATTACAGCAACATCAATTGCAGCTGGGCGAGGCTGGCTTTGTCTAGCACAGAGAGAGGGAGAATTAACTCCCTCACTGCCGAAAAACACCCAGCACCAGAAACTCAGCTGTGAGAAGTCAGGGTGTGCAATCGTGACGATCTTCGTAGCGACACACCCGTGACATAAGTATACAGATATGAGCTGATATTAATAACCTGGGAAGCTCCATGGGTATTTCCCCCTTCTCAAACATCTGACCCCAGCCATCGGCTATCCCTCTGCTGGTTACGAAAATTGCACTGGAGCCCATGCCGCTTTTTCCGAAAAATCGTTTATTAAATACATGTACAGTAAGCTGCACACACTGTACTAATTGTATTTGTGACAGATATCTATATATCTACCTATTCTATTTGTATTCACTGTATGTAATCCATCTCTTCTGTCAGCTCCTGCAGTGATTTTACAGTACACGGCAGATAAATTGCCGGCTTTTCTAGTATCTATGTGATATAAATACATATACTTGTGTGTGTCACTAACATCTATGTATTCTATGTGTGTATATCTATTGTCTTTTCTATACTAACCTGTCACTGTGATTTTACAGAACATGGCTCATGAAATGGTAAAAAATATATATATATATGTTTCGACCACGCACCACAATTGTGGATACCAAGGCTATGGGGTACTCGGAGCCGAGCCCATGGAAATCTATGGGAGTTGTCACTGGTAGCGGTGGCTCGGTCCGTGGCCCTGGCGGTCGTGCAATGGGGGATATTTACAGGGGATATTTAGGATAGGTAGTTCGTGACGCCACCTGTGGTATCTGGTTATTTGGACCAGCGCTGCTATAAGGACTTTCACAGGGGATGTTATGGGGCAGCTTGGTAGTAAGTCTCCCACAGGTGAGACGGGTCCCTGGAAGTCTATGGTGATGATGCAGGGTGTAGATAATAATTCAGTCGCACACAATGCAGCTTCTTTTCATACCTTTTACTGGTAGATGGTTCATGTAGATCCCGGGGAGCTGGTCGGGGTGGAGAGTGCACATTCGGGTAACAGCTGAGCAGGTTAGAGGCCTCCTTTACTTCCATATACATGTGAGTCCAACTTGCCTGAAGCGAAGTTAACTCTGAATCTCCAGCTTTCTCAATAGCTGTACTGCCCGGCCAACATTGTGGTGGAGCCTTCTAAGTGATGAAACTAAGTCCTTACTTTTGCTTGGCCTAGCTCAAAGTCCCTGTTCCACCTGACTCCGGTTACGTATTGACACTTAGGGCTGCTCTCTGCGACCTGTAGTCCAGATGCCTCCGGTTTTCTTGTTACTAAGCTTGAAACTGTAGCAACGCTTCGGACCCCGGTGTCCGGCAATTTAGTGCAGGCAATCCAATACCTAAAGCACTTCTCTAACTTCTCCACTGTGCCCTTCGCCCTGCTTCCCGCTCTTAACATAAGCACTTGTGGCGGTTGTGGAAAATGTCAGCTTCCTCCAGAGCTCGCTGCACAGATCTCAGTTTCCTCCAAAGTCCCAACTGGACCGAGACTGAATGGCTGCTCTGTCCTTTAGACAGAAGCTAACAGACTGAAGTACCTCTGAACACTCCTTCCTCAAGATCTAACTGACTGACTGCCACGTGTCACCCTCCCTTATATCTCAGATGGGCGTGTCTGAAAGAGTGAGTGACAGTGAATGAATATCAAGCGTTGCTGTTACCTTCCTGTGCACTCTCCTGGACTTTATGTGTGCCTGCGTAGCTGGGCCACACATATATATATATATATATATATATATTGTAGCGATAGTAAAGGGTATGCCACACTGAACAATATCGCTAACGGGATCGCTAAAAAACGTCACTATTTAGCGATCCCGTTAGAGATGTTGTTCAGTGCGGCAGCTTCCAGCGACGAGCTTCCTGCTGTGATCTCGCTCGTCGCTGGAATCGTTCCGGACCCTATTTTCTCGTCGGCGCTCCCGCTGGGTAAGTATCTAATCGCTGTGTGGCACCTTTTCTTAGCGATTTAGCGGTACTTTTGTACCGCTAAAGTCGTTAAGAAGATCGCTAACGGCGATAGCGTCGTTAACTATATCGCTAAATGTGGCCGCACTTAGCGATATAGAAACAATCCCGCTAGCGATCGCATTAGTATGCGTCGTTATCGTGATCGCTAGCGGGATTGTTTAGTGTGGCAGTACCTTAAGACTTCACTATACCTTTGTATGTGGTTTGAGGACCTGTGATGAGGTCACTGCCATGTGACCTGTCATGTGCTCTGTGTTAGCTGAATGTCTGGGATATATAAATGAGCCTAATGCTGACCACAGGTGTGAGTGGCTGGAGGTGTGGAAACCTCCAGTGTGGGAGTTCTGAGGAGATCCAGTCTGGTTGCTGAAAGAGTGCTCAGTTAAGGTACTGCCACACTAAACAATCCCGCTAGCGATCTCGTTAGCGTTGCATACTAATGAGATCGCTAGCGGGATCGTTTCTATATCGCTAAATGCGGCCACATTTAGCGATATAGTTAACGACGCTATCGCCGTTAGCGATCTTCTTAACGACTTTAGCGGTACAAAAGTACCGCTAAATCGCTAAGAAAAGGTGCCACACAGCGATAAGATACTTACCCAGCGGGAGCGCCAGCGATGAAATAGGGTCCGGAGCGATTCCAGCGACGAGCGAGATCACAGCAGGAAGCTCGTCGCTGGAAGCTGCCGCACTGAACAATATCGCTAACGGGATCGCTAAATAGTGACGTTTTTTAGCGATCTCGTTAGCGATATTGTTTAGTGTGGCATACCCTTTAGAGTACCAGGACTTTATATCTGTTTTTGTTACTTTGTGCCAGAGAAGGCTGTTTTCTTTTCTGTTTTAAGGCAAGTTTATGAAGTTGTAATAAACTTGCTTAAAGAACCTGGAAGAGTCGCCCTCCTGCTTACCTCCGGTAGCACACCAGCGAGACCACATCCCTACAATTGGTGGCGTAAATGCGAGCAGCGTTCCCAGCAGAGAAGTGAGACTGGTTACTGCATGTCGTGGGTCAAGGCTATAGCAATCCAGCCAGCATTGCCGGAGAAAAATGGAAGACCTGCTGAAACACTTGGTCCAGGCACAGGAGCAGCAGCAAGAAGCCAACAGGATGTTCTTGCAGCAGATGCAACAGGAGCATCGGCAGCAGATACAGCTGAGCCAGCAGGAACATCGGCAGCAGATGCAGCTTTTGACAACCGCCATCCAGGGCAGGACGAGCGCCCCAACCCCAGGTCTGGCTGATGACAACCACGTCAGAAAGGCGGTAAGACGCACATTACAAAAAATGACCCCCGGGGATGATGTGGAAGCCTTCCTGGCTGTATTTGAGAGGGTTGCTGAGAGGGAAAGACTTCCCCCAGGGCAGTGGGCAGAGATATTGGCCCCATACCTGACAGGTGATCCCCAGAAGGCGTATTACAATTTGACTGTGCAGGACGCTCAGGAATATCCTAAGCTAAAGGTAGAGATCCTCGCACGTATGGGGGTAACAATGACTATCAGGGCACAGAGGGTGCACCGCTGGGCTTATCACCGGGACAAACCACCTCGCTCCCAAATGTTTGACTTACTGCACCTGGTCCAGAAATGGCTACAGCCAGAGTCCGCTACGCCGGCACAGATGGTAGAAAGAGTCGTCATGGATCGGTTTGTGCACTCCCTGCCAAAACCCCTACAGACTTGGGTTGCCCAGGGTGATCCCCGGAATGCTGATGAACTGGTCGGACTGGTCGAGAGGTACCAGGGAATGGAAGGTGCCTTGGGGAAGCAGCCTATTCCATACTGGCGGCCCCAACAGGGGGCAGAGTCCCAAAAAGGGGTGGGGAGCCCAAGGTCAAAATGGCGGGGGGAGGTGGTGCCCAAGGTCACTACGGGTGATATTATTTGTTGGAGGTGCCGCGAGCCAGGACATATAGCTGCCCGGTGTCCGCAGACCCCTGAGCAGATGGACTGCAGCATAGGACACCGTATTTCATGGTATGCATATCCAGCCTGCAGTGGAAACCCGTTCCCCAATCAGGGTCCTCAAGTATGTCCCGTGAAGGTGAACGGTGAAGCAGTAACGGCGCTGCTAGACTCTGGGAGCTTAGTGACCTTGATTAGGGCCACTTTTCCTCTCAACATACTACCAGGAAAAAAAGTTGGTGTTCAATGCATACATGGTGATGTAAAGGACTACCCTATGGCCAGAGTAGACATTGAAACGACGCATGGCACTGAGTCCCATGAAGTCGGCGTCGTTCGGGACTTGGTGCGTCCTATAATTATAGGCCGGGATTTCTGTCTGTTTTGGGATCTGTGGAGAAAGGGTTCTGAGGTCCCTAGCGAGGATGGGGAACCAATAAACCCTAACAAACTACTGCCACACTCAGAAGGGGCGGAGTCTAAAGCTGAGTCGATGAGGAGAGAAGAGGTGGCGGCGGATGAGCCGAGGAACTGTTGCCGGGTTCGGGGTTTGAACAGTGTATGTCGCGAATGGTGTACTGACTTTACATCTGACCGGGGGGCATTGAACTGTTCCCTAATAGTGAATGGAGAGTGTGTGAATGGACTTCTAGACTCAGGAAGCCAGGTGACTCTGCTGAGCGACACACTCCCTGTCTATCTGATTCCCGGAAAAAAGATGGAAGTCCCTTGCATTCATGGGGTCACTAGGGAGTATCAAGTAACCAGGGTAATTGTTGAGACGGACACTATTATTTCTACCCAGGATGTCCCTGTAGTCCCAGACTTACCATATCCTATAATAATAGGCCAGGATTGTAAACGGTTTTGGGAGATGTGGGACGAAGCACTGGCTGATTGCTCAGAAGGGAACCAGAATGACCCTAAGAGAGGCCCACCCCTGCAGGAGGCTGTAGTGGTTGTTGATAGTGTGGTGGGTAAAACAGAGGTAGCCACCCTAAAGTCAAAGATACCCAGTGCCTGGTAGCCGTAAGAAAGGGTGGCTCAGACCAAAGTGAGGACTTTGGGGTGACCAAATATAGGGCCACAGAAAACTGGGTCGCCCCAGGAATAGGGGCCGACACCTGGTTAAGTGGGGACTTGCCGTTCCAGGATGACAGAGGGAGTGGGATTGACTCCTATGCAGACTGTAACTTAACCGCAAGTGAAAGTGAGAGCAGCAAGGTGGAGTCAGGTACAAGTGGCAGACCTTCTCCTCACCGCAAGGGCTGCAGGAGGGCCAGACAGCCTATGCGCTCTAAGAAGAGAAATAAGGGGGAAAGGATGGTGCCACATGTACTGGATAAAAGAGAGCAAGTCCATGAGATGGAGCTGCTTAAAGAGACAGTCGGGCGAGAAAGGATACGGAGACAAGGGATTGAGCAACGAGTGGAGGACCTGGAGAAGGAAGCCTCTAAAGTCCAAGGTCAACTGTCAGAGTGCCAGACGGCGAACAAAATCCTACTGAAGGATATGGAGATGCTCAGAGAGGCCCAGGAGAGGCATCACCAGGAACTTCTACGGAGAGAGGATGAGCACCGCTGCTGGGCAGAGGAGCAAGAGAAAATTCTCAAAGAACTCCAAATAGAGAAGGAAGCTAATGCCCAGCTCAGAAAATCCACGACAGTCCAGGAGACCGAACGGTTGCGCTCTCCTGGTCCGAGCGTACGGGAGGAGAGTGAACTGGAGAGGCTGACCAAGGAAGGGGCCTCAACGGAGGAAGAAGGTCAGCAAGGGAACCGCCACCCAGATGGCCACACCCGGGAAGTCACAATGAAGCTGGAGGCTGACCTAAGGGATATGCCACTACAATTTCTCCACGAGAAGCAGAGACGTCGGGAGTCAACAAGAAAACCTCCAAGTCGGAGGAGGTTGGTGGAAAACCTTGGGAAGATCCGGATGCTCCTGGAGGTGCACCAGGGAAGAATAGAGCAGCTAAGAATTGAGGAGGAGCAGATCAACAGACAGCTGCAAGAGTTGGGGGAAAACAGGCAGCCACCTTCAACCCGTAATATAGAGAGGCGCAGAAGTTCGCTTCAGAGTGAAAGTCATCGAAGTGGAACTAAGACAGGACATAGATGGCCTGAAATGAGAGGTAGAGGCAGTGACACCTCAATTAGCTCAAGACTCAGTGACCTAAGCCAAACTGTGACAGACCAGTTAATTGTGGAGACGACTGAAAAGAGTTTCTAGTCGGTGAAAGAAATGTGCCAAGCCTTCGGCTTTAGGCAGAGGGGGGAGGTATGTAGCGATAGTAAGACTTCACTATACCTTTGTATGTGGTTTGAGGACCTGTGATGAGGTCACTGCCATGTGACCTGTCATGTGCTCTGTGTTAGCTGAATGTCTGGGATATATAAATGAGCCTAATGCTGACCACAGGTGTGAGTGGCTGGAGGTGTGGAAACCTCCAGTGTGGGAGTTCTGAGGAGACCACCAGTCTGGTTGCTGAAAGAGTGCTCAGTTAGAGTACCAGGACTTTATATCTGTTTTTGTTACTTTGTGCCAGAGAAGGCTGTTTTCTTTTCTGTTTTAAGGCAAGTTTATGAAGTTGTAATAAACTTGCTTAAAGAACCTGGAAGAGTCGCCCTCCTGCTTACCTCCGGTCGCACACCAGCGAGACCACATCCCTACAATATATATATATATATATATATATATATATATATACTACTCAGAGAAATAAAGGGAACAGTCAAATAACATTCTAGATCTGAATGAATGAAATATTCTCATTGCATACCTTGTTCTGCACAAAGTTGAATGTGCAGACAACAAAATCACACAAAAATCATCAATGGAAATCAAATTTTTGAATTTAATTTGAAGTCACCCACAAAATTAAAGTGGAATGTAATGTCCTTAAAACAAGTAAAAATGATGCTCAGTATTGTGTGGGGCCTCCACGTGCCTGTATGACCTCCCTACAACACCTGGGCATGCTCCTGATGAGGTTGCGGATGTTCTCCTGAGAGACCTCCTCCCAACCCTGGACTAAAGCATCCGCCAATTCCTGGACAGTCTGTGGTGCAACGTGACGTTGTTGGATGGAGCGAGACATGATGTCCCAAATCTGCTCAGTCGGATTCAGGTCTGGGAACGGGTGGGCCAGTCCATAGCTTCAATGCCTTCATCTTGCAGGAAATGCTGACACACTCCAGCCTCATGAGGTCTGGCATTGTCCTGCATTAGAAGGAACCCAGGACCAACCGCACCAGCATATGGTCTTCCAAGGGGTCTGAGGATCTCATCTCGGTACCTTTTTTTAAATCAGATAGATTTTTATTAAACCCTCATCTCGGTACCTAATGGCACTCACGCTACCTCTGGCGAGCACATGGAGGGCTGTGTGGTCCTCCAAAGAAATGCCACCCCACACCATTACTGACCCACTGCGAAACGGGTCATGCTGAAGGATGTTGCAGGCAGCAGATCGCTCTCCACAGAGTCGCCAAACTCTGTCATGTGCTCAGAGTGAACATGCTTTCATCTTTGAAGAGCACAGGGCGCCAGTAGCGAATTTGCCAATCCTGGAGTTCCATGGCAAATAGTAAGCGCCCTGCACGGTGTTGGGCTGTAAGCACAAGCCTCATCGGTGGACGTCGTGCATTCAGACCATCCTCATGGAGTCGGCCATACAGTCCATAGCTACAATATTATACACCTGACAGGAGCCCATACAGTCTATATCTACAGTAATATATACCTGACAGGAGCCCATACAGTCTATATCTACAATAATATATACCTGACAGGAGCCCATACAGTCTATATCTACAGTAATATATACCTGACAGGAGTCCATACAGTCTATATCTACAATAATATATACCTGACAGGAGCCCGTACAGTCTATATATACAATAATATATACCTGACAGGAGCCCGTACAGTCTATATCTACAATAATATATACCTGACAGGAGCCCGTACAGTCTATATATACAATAATATATACCTGACAGGAGCCCGTACAGTCTATATATACAATAATATATACCTGACAGGAGCCCGTACAGTCTATATCTACAGTAATATATACCTGACAGGAGCCCATACAGTCTATATCTACAATAATATATACCTGACAGGAGCCTGTACAGTCTATCTACAATAATATATACCTGACAGGAGCCCGTACAGTCTATATCTACAGTAATATATACCTGACAGGAGCCTGTACAGTCTATATCTACAATAATATATACCTGACAGGAGCCCGTACAGTCTATATCTATAATAATATATACCTGACAGAAGCCCATACAGTCTATATCTACAATAATATATACCTGACAGGAGTCTGTACAGTCTATATCTACAGTAATATATACCTGACAGGAGCCCGTACAGTCTATATCTACAATAATATATACCTGACAGGAGCCCATACAGTCTATATCTACAATAATATATACCTGACAGGAGCCCGTACAGTCTATATCTACAGTAATATATACCTGACAGGAGCCCATACAGTCTATATCTACAGTAATATATACCTGACAGGAGCCCATACAGTCTATATCTACAGTAATATATACCTGACAGGAGCCCATACAGTCTATATCTACAGCAATATATACCTGACAGGAGCCCATACAGTCTATATCTACAATAATATATACCTGACAGGAGCCCGTACAGTCTATATCTACAGTAATATATACCTGACAGGAGTCCATATAGTCTATATCTACAGTAATATATACCTGACAGGAGCCCGTACAGTCTATATCCACAGTAATATATACCTGACAGGAGTCCATACAGTCTATATCTACAATAATATATACCTGACAGGAGCCCGTACAGTCTATATCTACAGTAATATATACCTGACAGGAGCCCATATAGTCTATATCTACAGTAATATATACCTGACAGGAGCCCGTACAGTCTATATCTACAGCAATATATACCTGACAGGAGCCCATACAGTCTATATCTACAATAATATATACCTGACAGGAGCCCGTACAGTCTATATCTACAGTAATATATACCTGACAGGAGCCTGTACAGTCTATATCTACAGTAATATATACCTGACAGGAGCCCGTACAGTCTATATCTACAGTAATATATACCTGACAGGAGCCTGTACAGTCTATATCTACAATAATATATACCTGACAGGAGCCCGTACAGTCTATATCTACAGTAATATATACCAGACAGGAGCCCATACAGTCTGTATCTACAGTAATATATACCTGACAGGAGCCCGTACAATCTATATCTACAGTAATATATACCTGACAGGAGCCTGTACAGTCTATATCTACAATAATATATACCTGACAGGAGCCCGTACAGTCTATATCTACAATAATATATACCGGACAGGAGCCCATACAGTCTGTATCTACAGTAATATATACCTGACAGGAGCCCGTACAGTCTATATCTACAGTAATATATACCTGACAGGAGCCTGTACAGTCTATATCTACAATAATATATAACTGACAGGAGCCCGTACAGTCTATATCTACAATAATATATACCGGAGAGGAGCCCATACAGTCTGTATCTACAGTAATATATACCTGACAGGAGCCCATACAGTCTATATCTACAGTAATATATACCTGACAGGAGCCCGTACAGTCTATATCTACAATAATATATACCTGACAGGAGCCCATACAGTCTATATCTACAGTAATATATAACTGACAGGAGCCCGTACAGTCTATATCTACAGTAATATATACCTGACAGGAGCCCGTACAGTCTATATCTACAGTAATATATACCTGACAGGAGCCCGTATAGTCTATATCTACAGTAATATATACCTGACAGGAGCCCATACAGTCCATATCTACAGTAATATATAACTGACAGGAGCCCATACAGTCTATATCTACAGTAATATATAACTGACAGGAGCCCGTACAGTCTATATCTACAGTAATATATACCTGACAGGAGCCCGTATAGTCTATATCTACAGTAATATATACCTGACAGGAGCCCATACAGTCCATATCTACAGTAATATATACCTGACAGGAGCCCGTACAGTCTATATCTACAGTAATATATACCTGACAGGAGCCCATACAGTCTATATCTACAGTAATATATACCTGACAGGAGCCCATACAGTCTATATCTACAGTAATATATACCTGACAGGAGCCCGTACAGTCTATATCTACAGTAATATATACCTGACAGAGCCCATACAGTCTATATCTACAGTAATATATAACTGACAGGAGCCCGTACAGTCTATATCTACAGTAATATATACCTGACAGGAGCCCGTAAGTCTATATCTACAGTAATATATACCTGACAGGAGCCCATACAGTCCATATCTACAGTAATATATACCTGACAGGAGCCCGTACAGTCTATATCTACAGTAATATATACCTGACAGGAGCCCATACAGTCTATATCTACAGTAATATATACCTGACAGGAGCCCATACAGTCTATATCTACAGTAATATATACCTGACAGGAGCCCTACAGTCTATATCTACAGTAATATATACCTGACAGGAGCCCGTACAGTCTATATCTACAGTAATATATACCTGACAGGAGCCCGTACAGTCTATATCTACAGTAATATATACCTGACAGGAGCCATACAGTCCAATCTACAGTATATATACCTGACAGAGCCCGTACAGTCTATACTACAGTATATTACCTGACAGGAGCCCGTACAGTCTATATCTACAGTAATATATACCTGACAGGACCCATACAGTCTCATATCTGACGACCCTACAGCTACACATATATAACCTGACAGGAGCCCATACAGTCTAATCTACAGTAATATATACCTGACAGGCCCGTACAGTCATAAGTAAAAACCTGACGAGCCCATACAGTCTATATCTACATATATATACCTCAGGAGCCCTACAGTCATATCAGTATTAACTGACAGGGGCCCGTACATTATCTCAGTATAATACTGACAGGAGCCCATACGTCTATTCACGATACTGACAGGACCCGTAGTCACTACAGTAATACCTACAGACCATACAGTCCATATCTACAGTAATATAACCTGACAGGTGCCCGTACAGTCTATATCTACAGTAATATATACCTGACAGGAGCCCATACAGTCTATCTACAGTAATATACTGACAGGAGCCCATACAGTCTATATCTACAGTAATATATACCTGACAGGAGCCCATACAGTCCTATATCTACAGTAATATATACCTGACAGGAGCCCGTACAGTCCTATATCTACAGTAATATATCCTGACAGGAGCCCATACAGTCATATCTACAGTATATAACTGACAGGAGCCCGTACAGTCTAGGCTCACACTGACTCAGTCTGCACACACTGAGGCCCCTGATCATGTGACCCCTGACTTCCTCCCTCGTGACCTCATCACAGGTCCTGGAGCACAGAGCAGCCATATAGTGGAGTGCGGCTCTGCGGGTGGAGGTCAGTGCTGGAGGCTCCATTATTCTCTCTGTGGAGTGCGGCTCTGCGGGTGGAGGTCAGTGCTGGAGGCTCCATTATTCTCTATGTGGAGTGCCGCTCTGCGGGTGGAGGTAGGTGCTGGAGGCTCCATTATTCTCTATGTAGAGTGTGGCTCTGCGGGTGGAGGTCGGTGCTGGAGGCTCCATTATTCTCTATGTGGAGTGCGGCTCTGCGGGTGGAGGTCGGTGCTGGAGGCTCCATTATTCTCTATGTGGAGTGCGGCTCTGCGGGTGGAGGTCAGTGCTGGAGGCTCCATTATTCTCTATGTGGAGTGTGGCTCTGCGGGTGGAGGTAGGTGCTGGAGGCTCCATTATTCTCTATGTGGAGTGTGACTCTGCGGGTGGAGGTAGGTGCTGGAGGCTCCATTATTCTCTATGTGGAGTGTGGCTCTGCGGGTGGAGGTAGGTGCTGGAGGCTCCATTATTCTCTATGTGGAGTGCGGCTCTGCGGGTGGAGGTCGGTGCTGGAGGCTCCATTATTCTCTATGTGGAGTGTGGCTCTGCGGGTGGAGGTAGGTGCTGGATGCTCCATTATTCTCTATGTGGAGTGTGGCTCTGCGGGTGGAGGTCGGTGCTGGAGGCTCCATTATTCTCTATGTGGAGTGCGGCTCTGCGGGTGGAGGTCGGTGCTGGATGCTCCATTATTCTCTATGTGGAGTGTGGCTCTGCGGTGGAGGTCGGTGCTGGAGGCTCCATTATTCTCTATGTGGAGTGCGGCTCTGCGGTGGAGGTCGGTGCTGGAGGCTCCATTATTCTCTATGTGGAGTGCGGCTCTGCGGGTGGAGGTCGGTGCTGGAGGCTCTATTATTCTCTATGTGGAGTGCGGCTCTGCGGTAGAGGTCGGTGCTGGAGGCCCCATTATTCTCTATGTGGAGTGCGGCTCTGCGGGTGGAGGTCGGTGCTGGAGGCTCCATTATTCTCTATGTGGAGTGCGGCTCTGCGGGTGGAGGTCGGTGCTGGAGGCTCCATTATTCTCTATGTGGAGTGCGGCTCTGCGGGTGGAGGTCGGTGCTGGAGGCTCCATTATTCTCTATGTGGAGTGCGGCTCTGCGGGTGGAGGTCGGTGCTGGAGGCTCCATTATTCTCTATGTGGAGTGCGGCTCTGCGGGTGGAGGTAGGTGCTGGAGGCTCCATTATTCTCTATGTGGAGTGCGGCTCTGCGGGTGAGGTCGGTGCTGGAGGCTCCATTATTCTCTATGTGGAGTGCGGCTCTGCGGGTGGAGGTCGGTGCTGGAGGCTCCATTATTCTCTATGTGGAGTGTGGCTCTGCGGTGGAGGTCGGTGCTGGAGGCTCCATTATTCTCTATGTGGAGTGCGGCTTGCTGGTGGAGGTCGGTGCCGGAGGCTCCATTATTCTCTATGTGGAGTGCGGCTCTGCGGGTGGACGTAGGTGCCGGAGGCTCCATTATTCTCTATGTGGAGTGTGGCTCTGCGGGTGGAGGTCGGTGCCGGAGGCTCCATTATTCTCTATGTGGAGTGTGGCTCTGCGGGTGGAGGTCGGTGCCGAGGCTCCATTATTCTCTATGTGGAGTGTGGCTCTGCGGGTGAGGTCGGTGCTGGAGGCTCCATTATTCTCTATGTGGAGTGCGGCTCTGCGAGTGGAGGTCGGTGCCGGAGGCTCCATTATTCTCTATGTGGAGTGTGGCTCTGCGGGTGGAGGTCGGTGCTGGAGGCTCCATTATTCTCTATGTGGAGTGCGGCTCTGCAGTGAGGTCGGTGCTGGAGCTCCATTATTCTCTATGTGGATGCGTCTCTGCGAGTGGAGGTAGTGGTGGAGGCTCCATTATTCTCTATGTGGAGTGCGTCTCTGCGGTGGAGGTCGTGCTGGAGTCTCCATTATTCTCTGTGAGTGCTGCTCTGCGGGTGGAGGTCTGTGCTGGAGGCCCCATTATTCTCTATGTGGAGTGCGGCTCTGCGGGTGGAGGTCGGTGCTGGAGACTCCATTATTCTCTATGTAGAGTGCGGCTCTGCGGGTGGAGGTCGGTGCTGGAGGCCCCATTATTCTCTATGTGGAGTGCGGCTCTGCGGGTGGAGGTCGGTGCTTGAGACTCCATTATTCTCTATGTAGAGTGCGGGTGGAGGTCGGTGCTGGAGGCTCCATTATTGTCTAGGTGAACTATATCCCCTGTAATACACAGCTATGGTCCGTTGACAGATCGGTTTGTTTTGTGGACTTGTTCACTTGAAAGAGCGAGTTTAGTCCTCAAATCACCGTGTGGTAGGATAAGAGAAAATCCCTAAATAATGTTGTAATAAGTCCGTGTTCACACCACTAGCGCAGCATTCAGGCCAAACCTCCTCCAGTCCTTAGAGTGAGTTTAGTAATGGCCACCATAAAAATACACTAGTCACTGGTAGAGTTGAGTGAATTCTTCAAAATTCGGTTCCAATTATGATCGGTGCCGAATATTGTTTTTGCAATATTCACAGAACATGGCTGAAAGTCATTGGAGTCAATTGGAGCAGAAATTATCGAATATGTTCAGAACCGATCATCAAACATAAATGGGGTACTATCTCGATGCGTGAAATGACCCAACGGGTGGTCGGTCAGCAGACGGTATAACTCACAACAGGATGGGAAAGGCGAGAGGTGGGCCCTAACAATAGGGAATGAGGGATGGTCACCACCTGAGTTCAAACCTGAGCCTGTCCTTGCACTCACCTAATGCCCTAAGCAGCTACCCCCCCCTGCCGCCATCAGGATACCGTGTCCCTAGTTGTCACCTATTACTTCCCTGGCTAGTGCAAGGAGCACTAGCCTCACCTCTGTAGATAATAAACACAGGGGGAAGTGACAAACACAAAAGGGACAATGTAACAAAAAAAACACCACATTTAGCTTATGTACACGCTGCTAAACTCCACACAACAGAAAACACAGCAACTGAACTCCAAACACCAGACGTGGCTGACACCAGAGAGCTGCTCCTGCTATGCTGGTTTCCAGAAAGGACCTGTATCACCAACAGTCAGCTGATGCATCAGGAGACCTTTTAAAAGATGATGGGAGAGGTCACCACCTGCATCAGCTGACCCAGCAACACTGCAGTAACACCAGATTGCCAGCCGGGAGAAACTGACATTAACCTCCGATGGTCCAAAAGGAAAAGGAACGAGTACTGCCACAAATCCAAAAATGGGTTGTGACAGGTACCAATATTGCAAAGTCAGATTCAGAGACTGATTTCGAACATATTCACTCATCTCTACTCTCTAGTGTCTTTTTCCTGCATCAAACAAGATCAGATCCACATATTACCGCTTTATACCGGAATCACCGCTCCAGTCATTATTTATGATGCTACATCAGCTCATCTTC
The DNA here is from genome assembly GCA_033576555.1 of Oophaga sylvatica. NCBI lineage: Eukaryota > Metazoa > Chordata > Amphibia > Anura > Dendrobatidae > Oophaga > Oophaga sylvatica. The sequence continues at coordinate 127,734 of JARQOD010000108.1, forward strand.
TCATTCAGGTCTCTACAATATCGAATCCTCTCTGGAAAATTCTCTTCTACAGAAGATCTTCACTAATTTACCCATCAAGGATGGATATGGGCAGAGACAAGATGGCGGAGAGGATATTACACCTCACCCTAGAGATCCTCTTCCGTCTCACTGGAGAGGTGAGAGATTCTGATGACGTCTCATTACATCATTCTTATCTATGGGAATAACAGATGGACAGAACTGGAGAGGTGAGGACTCTGGAAATGTCTGTAGTGAGATTTATTAATGTGTCTCTCCACAACCAGGATTACACAGTAGTGAAGAAGACCTCTAGTGAGCGCTGTCAGGACCCTGTGTCTGAGAGATGGGAAAAAACCCTGAGCCCAATCACGGGGCCTCCACCTCACCCACTGATACATGAAGACATCAATGACCTGAAGATCCTAGAACTCCCCTACAAGATGATTGAGCTGCTGACTGGAGAGGTGACACTGCTGGGAATTCTGAGACATTATACAGTAACGCTAGGAAGGGATCGGGGGGATGACGGTACCATTGTATGTGTCAGGTTCCTATAAGGTGTGAGGATGTCACCGTCTATTTCTCCATGGAGGAGTGGGAGTATTTAGAAGGACACAAAGATCTGTACAAGGACGTCATGATGGCGGTTCCCCAGCCCCTCACATCACCAGGTAAAAGACAGGACTAAATACACACGACCTATAATTATCTGTATGTAAAGAATGAATTCAGTCCCTGTATGTGTTTCCTCCAGATCTATCCAGTAAGAGGACAACACCAGAGAGATGTCCCCGTCCTCTTCTTCCACAGGCCTGTAAACAAGAAGATCCCGATGTTCCTCAGGATCATCAGGTAGATGGAGAGACGGTGTCATGAGAACAAACTTACTTCGCATCTCTCATATCCTCCCTGTCTCACAACCCTAAATAGCTCTTCAACACGTTCAATCTCTACTCCATCCCACAGCACCTCCTCCCTCTCCTCTCATTTCTGCTGAAGACTTTGCCTCCTTCTTTAAGCAAAAGATTGATACTATCAGAGAAGGCTTTGGCCCGCAGCCCCCAATGCCCCTCTTAGCCACTCAGCCCTGTTCTTCCAAAACCAGCTTCACCACCATGACAGAAGATCAGCTCTCCACTCTCCTGTCAAGATCACACCTCACCACTTGCGCGCTTGACCCACTCCCGTCCCACCTCATCCCTAACTTTGCCACAGTCTTCATCCCTACTCTCGCACACCTCTTCAACCTTTCACTTGCAAATGGTGTCTTTCCTTCATCCTTCAAACATGCTTCAATCACACCCATCCTCTGTGTCTATCGCCCGATATCTCTTCTCCCCTATGCCTCAAAACTACTGGAACAGCATGTATATCTCGAACTGTCCTCCCACCTCTCCTCCTGTTCCCTCTTTGACCGGTTACAATCTGGCTTCCGACCGCATCACTCAACTGAAACTGCCCTAACTAAAGTCACTAACGACCTGCTAACCGCCAAGAGCAAGCGACACTACTCTGTCCTCTTTCTCCTGGACCTGTCTTCTGCCTTCGACACCGTGGACCATTCCCTCCTGCTATAGATTCTCTCATCTCTTGGCATCACAGACTTGGCCCTATCCTGGATCTCATCATATCTAACAAACCGAACATTCGGTGTCTCCCTCTCACACACCACCTCCTCCCCTCGCCCCCTGTCTGTCGGTGTTCCTTAAGGCTCATTCCTAGGACCCCTACTCTTCTCCATCTGCACCTTCGGCCTGGGACAGCTCATAGAATCTCACGGCTTGCAGTGTCACCTCTACGCCGATGACACGCAGATCTACCTATCTGGACCTGACCTCACCTCCCTACTGACCCATATCCCACAGTGTCTGTCTGCTATTTCTGCCTTCTTTTCTGCTCGCTTTCTCAAACTGAACATGGACAAAACAGAATTCGTCATCTTTCCCCCACCTCATTCTACCCCTCCACCAGACCTATCCGTCAATGGCTGCTCGCTTTCCCCGGTCCCGCATGCTCGGTGCCTTGGGGTGATCATCGACTCTGCCCTCTCTTTCAAGCCACATATCCAAGCCCTCGCCACCTCCTGCCGCCTCAAACTCATAAATATTTCCCGGAACCGCGCATTCCTCAACCATGAAACCACAAAAAAAAGAATTATTCTTACCGTTAATTCGGATTCTAGTAGCATTCCACGACAGCATAGGAGGTTGTCTCCTTGCCCTATTGGGGGACAGGAACACAGAGGTTAAAAACCCCTCCCACCTCCCATTTGTCAGTGTTTTACCACCACATTTAGGAACGGTTACCTTTAGTATTCTCAGAACTTAATCCAAGAATTTCGGGAGGGAATTGGTGCTGTCGTGGAATTCTTTTTTCTCCAGTAGCCTTCCACGACAGCATAGGAGGTATACCAACCAATTCAATATTAAGGGGGGGCTACGGCCTGGAGGACTTTCCGGCCAAAGACTAGATCTCGATTGGACCAGAAGTCCAATCTGTAGTGTTTCGTGAAGGTATGCAGGGAAGACCATGTTGCAGCCCTGCAAATCTGCTCAGACGAAGCTCCAGGTCTTTCAGCCCATGATGCAGCTATGGACCGGGTTGAGTGGGCTTTTAGGGCCGCTGGCGTAGCTAAATTCTGGACTAAGTATGCTTCTGTTATGGCTTTCCTTATCCAGGCGGCAATCGTGTTTTTCGCCACTTTTTTACCTTTATTTTTACCGTATAAGTGTATAAAGAGGTTCTGGTCAACTCTAAAGGATGATGAGAGTTCTAAGTAGTGAAGAACAATTCTTCTGACATCCAATGTGTGGAACTCTTGTTCTCAGGGTTCGCCGGGTTCTGGCAGAACGAAGGTAAAATTATGTCCTGCGATCGATGAAAGTCTGATATCACTTTGGGTAGAAATGATGGATCAGGGCGAAATATGATAGTCTTCTCTTATGGATAAATAGGGTTCTCGAATTGAGAGAGCCTGTAGCTCCCCTACCCTTCTAGCTGTGGAAATGGCAATCAGAAAGGCAGTTTTACATGAAAGTAGATAGGGGAGCATGAGGTTAGAGGTTCAAAGGGAGGTCCTGTGAGTCCTTTGAGTACTATGTTTAGGTCCCAAGGTGGGACAATGGACTGTTTCTTGGGGTGCAGTTTGAGTGCCGAGGTCATGAATCTCTTAATCCATTTATGGCATGCTAAGTCCTGGTCGAATACCGAACTTAGCGCGGACACCTGGACTTTTAACGTGTTTGGCTTGAGACCCAGGTCTAATCCTTGTAAAAAATCCAAAATCTTAGATATGTTGGGACGAAGTGGGTCTGGTATATCAGGATGGTACCAGGAGGAGAACTTTTTCCATATCTTACTGTAAATAGCATTAGTTACGGGTTCCCTGGATTTTTGTAAGGTGACAATTACTTGATCCGAAAGACCCTTTGCTCTGAGGACCTGGGCTTCAACAACCAAGCTGCTAGATTGAGCCTTCGAGGATCTGGATGATGAAGATGACCCTGTTTGAGAAGATAGCTTTCCGGTTGTAGAAAAATTGGTCCTTCCACCCGTAGTTCTAGTAGGAGGTGGAACCAACTTCTTTTTGGCCACATCGGGCCACTAGAATGACCGGAACTTGATCGTCCAGAATTTTCCGCAGAGTTCTTGCCAGTAGAGGTATCGGAGGAAACGCATAGGCCAGCCGAAATTTCCAGGGATGATTGAAGGCATCCACTCCTTGACACCCATCCCCTGGATTTAGGGAAAAAAATGTTTTGACCTGGGCATTTCGGCCTGAAGCCATCAGGTCTACCTCGGGAAGACCCCACAATTCTGTGAGTGAGGTGAAGATTTCCCTCTTCAGACTCCACTCCCCCGGCTGTAAGTCTTGGCGGCTCAGAAGATCTGCCTGGAGATTTTCCGAACCTTTCAGATGTATCGCCGATAGTGAGAGGAGATGGGATTCTGCCCAGTTGAGAATATGGTTCGATACATTCCTCAGACCGTTGAATTTGGGGCTTCCTTGGTGTTTGAGGTGAGCCACCGTAGTCATGTTGTCCGAGAGAACTTTGACATGATGTCCAGAAATTAGAGAACCGGCTGCCTGGAAGGCTTTGTATACCGCCTTTAGTTCCCTGTAGTTGGAGGATCTGAGGCTGTCTTGCTGATTCCATAGGCCCTGGAAGGGAATTTGTAGAACTACGACGCCCCAGCCTCTCGAGCTTGCGTCTGTAGTTACTGTTACCAATGGAGTTTGAATCCAGTGTATTCCTATTGCGCAGGTTCGATGATTTTAACCACCAGGCTAGGGAGGCTTTGACCTTCCCTGGTGTCAGAATCTTTTTGTTCAACAAAGCAGGGTTCCCATTCCAATTCTCTAGAATGTGTGCCTGTAGAGTTCTGGAGTGGGCCTGAGCCCATGCCACCGATTGTATACAGGCCGTCGTCGAACCCAACAGGGACATGGCTGTTCGCAGCGTAGGGGTCCTCTGTTTCCTGAAGGACAAGGCTTTGGTTATCAAGGTTTGGCAGTGGTCGTCTGGCAGACAAGATCTTTGATTCTCTGAGTCTAAAAGAATTCCAAGAAATCTTATCACTTTTGAGGGTTGGAGCTGAGACTTCTTTAAATTTACAATCCACCCTAAGTTCTGTAGGATGTGTAAAGTTTTGGCTACCCGTAAATCGAGGATCCCGGCTGAGGGACCGATGATTAGCAGGTCGTCCAGATAAGGAACTATAGCTACACCCTGCTCCCGGATATGCGCCACTGCTTCCGACATAATCCTTGAAAATATTCTTGGAGCTGAAGAAATTCCGAATGGGAGCACATTGAATTGGTAATGTACTGTTTCGAGACCTAGTTGGACTGCAAATCTCAGATACTTCTGATGAAGAGGGTGTATTGGGATGTGGAAATAGGCGTCTTTGAGATCTATGGTTGCCATGAACGAGTGAGGAGTTATCAGGGGGATTGCTGATTTTACGGATTCCATCTTGAACCTCTGATAGGTTACCGATTGGTTGAGGGTTTTCAGGCTTATTATAACCCTTGCTTTCCCTGATGGTTTCCTCACAATGAAGATCCGGGAGTAATGCCCTTTTCCTCGCTCGTTCGGCGGAACTGGTGAAATTGCATCGGAGGCTATCAATTGTCGCAACTCCGTAGCAACTAGGGTTTGAGTCTCCCGCGATGGAAGGGAGGTTACTCTGAACAATGGAGGAGGGGAAGTCTCGAAATCTATCAGAAGACCTTCTTTTGATACATTTAGTACCCAGCGGCTGTTGGAAATTTTTTGCCAACTGAGCCAAAATCTCGAGAGTCTCCCCCCCCCCCCCCCCCCCACCGGCTCGGAGTCTTTTTTCTTGTTGTCCCTGATTGGGCACGAGGATATTTTTAGGCTTCCCCTTGGCATGACTCCACCTTCCTGTCTTCCCCTTACCCCTATACTGAGGGGGTTGAGTCTGGGAGGGTCGCAAAACACGCTTTTTCGGAGGTCTTTGCTCTGGAAGAGCTTTCTTTCTATCAGTGGCTTTCTCCAAGATTTCGTCCAGGATCGGCCCAAATACGTAGTCCCCTTTGAAGGGGATGGAGCACAATTTTATTTTGGAGGTGACATCTCCACTCCACATTTTGAGCCAGAGAGCTCTCCGCGCTGAGTTTGTTTGGACTAAATTCCTTGCCGCAATACGAATGGATTCCATCGAGGAATCAGCTAGGAACCCTGCTGCCTTATGGAGAATAGGCAGAGAGTCTAACACATCAGCTCTCGGAGTACCCTGGGAAATGTGGTTTTCCATTTCCTGGAGCCAGCGATGGAGAGATCTGGCAACGCAGGTGGACGCTATATTACATTTCAGGGATGAAGTGGAGGTCTCCCAAGATTTTTTGAGGAGACTCTCAATCTTTCTATCCATGGGGTCCTTTAGCTGGGACGAATCCTCAAATGGGAGTACCGTTTTCTTTGCCACTCTTGCTACTTGAGAGTCCACCTTGGGAATATCCCACTTGATTAAATTTTTATCAAGGGGAAACCGATTTTTAAATTCTGAAGGGGTCGTGAGACGTTTTTCTGGAAGGTCCCACTCCCGTTCTATCATGTCCGATATGCTTTTATGCACTGGAAACCCCGCCGACCTCTCCGCTTGGGACCCACCAAAGAATTCATCCTGTATTGAGTGAGAAATTGGTTGGTCCTCTAACCCCATGGTACTCCCCACAGCGCTTACGAGCTCTTCAGTATATTCAGAGGAAAACAGGAATTTCCTGATTTCCGCCATTTTGTGAAGTAAGGGATTCTCCCATTTGGATGAGGATGATCCTTGGGAAATGTCGGATTCTGAGTCCGAATGCTCTGGCTGGAATTTCCTTTTTTTTGAGGGTGGATTAGGCGGTGGAGGGGGTATTAGTGCAGCTATGGAGGTTTGCACTTCCTGTTTAATTAGGACGCGCATCTCCTCTAGCAGCGAGGGATGCTCTGCTCTGACCACTTTATCGGTACACTTTTGGCAGAGCTTTTTATCCCAGTTCGGTGGCAATTTTAGAGAACACATCACACACTTGTTTCTTTTTACTGAGGGTCTCTGGACGGAACCTTCTCCCTAAAATAGAGGGAGATGGGTATAAGGGACTAAAGTACCAGGAGCCTCTAAAGGGGGACCCATCCCATACATACGGTAGCTGGGGGAGCGCTGGGCTCTGCAGCTGCAGGGCTGGACGTCTCCATAGCAGATTTCAGCCACATAGGCGCTTACCTGCTGACGTCTTCTGGCAGCTTTATATACTTAAGTATAGCGGCTGCCCAGCGCTCGATATCCCCCTCCCCCTCTGGTCCCAGCACAGGCCGCTGAAGCGAGTGCCTGCGTTATTCGGTGGTTCCCTGCCGGAAATCACCAGCGCTCCATTATGGAAAGCGCGACTCGGAAGTGACCAGGAGCCTCTGCCTCCACTTCCGGGTCAAGCGACGCACGAGGAGGGGGAGACGCCGGAGGGCTACGGGAGGCCTCCGGCGGGGGGAGCCGGCCCGCTTTACCCCCGTGGGGGGGCGCAGGGAAGCCGGCTCAACGTGGTCCCGAATCCAGGAGACGGGAGCAGGACCGGAGGACGGAGGCGCGAGGCCCCGACCACCGCTGCCCGGCGTTAGAGGGTGAAGACCAGGTACTGCTGCAAAAAGCCGGCCACACAGCATACGAGGATCTCTCTGTGCCCCAAGGGGACAGGAATACACTGACAAATGGGAGGTGGGAGGGGTTTTTAACCTCTCTGTGTTCCTGTCCCTCAATAGGGCAAGGAGACAACCTCCTATGCTGTCGTGGAAGGCTACTGGAGAAACACTAGTGCACGCCCTTATCTCCCGCCTCGACTACTGCAACCTCCTACTGTCTGGCCTCCCCTCTAGCACTCTGGCACCACTCCAGTCCATCCTACACTCTGCTGCCCAACTAATCCACCTGTCTCCCCGTTTTTCCCCAGCCTCCCCCCTATGCCATGCCCTTCACTGGCTTCCTATTGCCCAGAGGCTCCAGTTCAAAACCCTTACCATGACATACAAAGCCATCCACAACCTCTCTCCATACATCTGTGACATGGTCTCCCGCTATTTACCTACACGCAACCTTCGATCCTCTCAAGATCTCCTTCTCGACTCCCCCCTCATCTCTTCTTCCCACAACTGCATACACGACTTCTCCCGGGCTTCCCCCATACTCTGGAACTCCCTGCTGCAAAACATCAGACTTTCACCAACAGTGGAGACCTTCAAGAAGAACCTGAAGACCCACCTGTTCCGACAAGCCTACAACCTGCAATGATCCTCAGTCTACTGAACCATTGCACGACCAGCTCTACCCTTTCCTAGTGTATTATCACCCATACCTGCAGACTGTGAGCCCTCGCGGGCAGGGTCCTCTCTCCTTCTGTACTTGTGCGTCCCTTGTCTAGCACACGTTTATTGTACCTGTCTACATTTTCCCATTTCATATGTAAAGTGCCATGGAATAAATGGCGCTATATAAATGTATAATAATAATGAGATCTCCCCTATGATGTGTAGACAGCTGTGAAGGTCTTGTGCTCAGTCTTGTTTTATCCCCCAGTATTATATGTTTTATACTTGTCTAATGAGAACGGTGGAGATGGCAGGATTAGAGCTGATCATAGATGTGACTTCTTCATCTGTTGGTGACTTTTACAATATTTGTTTCAGAGAGAAGATTTGACCCATATTAATACTACAGAGACATATGTGAGGGGTGATGAGCGGTGTAAAGAGGAGATTCCTACATATGACTACCCAGGTGAGTAGTAACCACTAAATGCAGAGAAGTCACAGATGAAAAACAAAAGTTGTATTACATACAGTGGGTACGGAAAGTATTAAAAAAAAAAAACTGAAATCTCACATGGTCATAAGTATTTAGACCCTTTGCTCAGTGTTGAGTAGAAGCACCTTTTGAGCTAGTACAGCCATGAGTCTTCTTGGGAATGATGCAACAAGTTTTTCACACCTGGATTTGGGGATCCTCTGCCATTCTCCCTTGCAGATCCTCTCCAGTTCCGTCAGGTTGGATGGTGAACATTGGTGGACAGCCATTTTCAGGTCTCTCCAGAGATGCTCAATTATGTTTAGGTCAGGGCTCTGGCTGGGTCAGTCAACAATGGTCACAGAGTTGTTCTGAAGCCATTCCTTTGTTATTTTAGCTGTGAGCTTAGGGTCATGGTCTTGGAAGGTGAACCTTCGGCCAAGTCTGAGGTCCAGAGCTTTCTGGTAGAGGTTTTCATCCAAGATATCTCTGTACTTGGTTGCATTCATATTTCCTTCAATTGCAACCAGTCGTCCTGTCCCTACAGCTGAAAAACACCCTCCTAGCATGATGCTGCCACCACGTTTCACTGTTGGGATTGTATTGGGAGGTGATGCGCAGTGCCTGGTTTTCTCCACACATACCACTTAGAATTATCACCAAAAAGTTCTATCTTCGTCTAATCAGACCAGAGAATTTTATTTCTTGTAGTCTGGGAGTCCTTCATGTGTTTTTCAGCAAACTCTATGCGGGTTTTCATATGTCTTGCACTGAGGAGAGGCTTCTGTCGGGCCACTCTGCCATAAAGGCCCGATTGGTACAGGGCTGCAGTGATAGTTGACTTTGTGGAACTTTCTCCCATCTCCCTACTGCATCTGTGCAGATCAGCCACAGTGATCTTGGGGTTCTTCTTTACCTCTCTCACCAAGGCTCTTCTTCCACGATTGGCTGGACGGCCAGGTCTAGGAAGACTTCTGGTGGTCCCAGACTTCTTCCATTTAAGGATTATGGAGGCCACTGTGCTCTTAGGAACTTTGAATACTGCAGAAATTCTTCTGTAACCTTGGCCAGATCTGTGCCTTGCCACAATTGTCTCTGAGCTCCTTGGCCAGTTCCATTGACCTCAAGATTCTCATTTGGTCTGACATGCACTGTGAGCTGTGAGGTCTTATATAGACAGGTGTGCGCCTTTACAAATCAAGTCCTATCAGTGTAATTACACACAGCTGGACTCCAATGAAGGAGTAGAACCATCTCAAGGAGGATCACAAGGAAATGGACAGCATGTGACGTAAATATGAGTGTCTGAGCAAAGGGTCTGAATACTCATGACCATGTGATATTTCAGTTTTTCTTCTTTAATAAATTTGCAAAAAATTTCTACATTTCTGTTTTTTTTCAGAAAAGATGGGGTGCAGAGTGTACATTAATGAGAAAAAAATGAACTTTTTTGAATTTACCAAATGGCTGCAGTGAAACAAAGAGTGAAAATTGTAAAGGGGTCTGAATACTTTCCGAACCCACTGTATAATAATCTGTGTCCTGTTAGGATTCGTTATGTGTATATTAATTGTTTCTTAAAGAAAACTTCCAGTTAGATGACTCTATATAAAGGCACTGTCACACTTAGCAACCGCATTAGCGATCACAACAACGACACGACCTGGCGAGATCGCTGGTGTGATCGCTATGTGGTCGCTAGTTAGCTTCCAAACACAAAGATCTCATCAGAGATCAGCGATCTGTATAACGACCTCTGCGGTCGTTGGGAAAACCTAGTCCCACCTCCGACGCTGGTAAAGTCGTTCATAAAGGGTGTCACACTCAGCGATTCAGGCTCACCAGTGGGACACCAACGACCAAAAAATGGCTCAGAACGTTCATGAACAATCGGCGACATCGCAGCGGGGCCACATCGCCGCTACATGTCACACACAGCGACGTCGCTAAAGAGATCGCTACTGTCTCATAAAATCGGTGACTCTTTAGCGATCTCGCTTAGTGTGACAGTACCTTAAGACTGACATGGATACTGTTCTTGAGGGAAGTGCTACAGGTCAAAATATCTGGAATTTAGTTTGTAAACTTAATTGATGAATTCTATGAAATGAACGCCCCTTTATTGTGCTGAGAAATTCTTTATAACTAAGAATCTTAGAAAAAGTTGAAATGTTGTGTGACATTTTCTGTTTCTGCACTGTATTATCTCAACAATCAATTATATTCTCAAAATTGTCAAAAAAAAAAAAAAAAGTATTAACCCCTTCACCCCCAAGGGTGGTTTGCACGTTAATGACCGGGCCAATTTTTACAATTCTGACCACTGTCTCTTTATGAGGTTATAACTCTGGAACGCTTCAACGGATCTTCGCGATTCTGAGATTGTTTTCTCGTGACATATTGTACTTCACGTTAGAAGTAAAATTTCTTCGATATAACTTGCGTTTATTTTTTAAAAAAACGCAAATATGGCGAAAATTTTTTAAATTTTGCAATTTTCAAACTTTGAATTTTTATTCCCTTAAAACAGAGAAATATATCACACAAAATAGTTAAGAAATAACATTTCCCACATGTCTACTTTACATCAGCACAATTTTGGAACCAACATTTTTTTTTGTTAGGAAGTTATAAGGGTTAAAAGTTGACCAGCGATTTCTCATTTTTACAACAAAATTTACAAAGCCATTTTTTTTAGGGACCACCTCTCATTTGAAGTCACTTTGAGGGGTCTATATGGCAGAAAATACCCAAAAGTGACACCATTCTAAAAACTGCACCCCTCAAGGTACTCAAAACCACATTCAAGAAGATTATTAACCCTTCAGGTGCTTCACAGGAACTAAAGCAACGTGGAAGGAAAAAATGAATATTTAACTTTTTAGCCACAAAAATGATCTTTTACAAACTTTTTTTTTTATTTTCACAAGGGTAAAAGGAGAAAATGGACAGATAAGGTTATTATGCAATTTCTCCTGAGTACGCCAATACCCAATATGTGGGGGAAAACCACTGTTTGGGCACACGGCAGAGCTCGTAAGGGAAGGAGCGCCGTTTGACTTTTTCAAACTAAAATTGGCTGGAATTGAGATTGGACGCCATGTCGTGTTTGGAGAGCCCCTGATGCGCCTAAACAGTGGAAACCCCCACAAGTGACACCATTTTGGAAACTAGACCCCCTAAGGTACTTATCTAGATCTGTTGTGAGCACTTTGAACCCCCAAGTGTTTCACAAAAGCTTATAATGCCTGGGTGTGAAAAAAAAAAAAAAACAATTTTCCACAAAAATGATTTTTTAGTCCCAAATTTTTGAATTTTCCCAAGGAAATTGGACCCCAAAAGTTGTTGTCCAATTTGTCCTGAGTACGCTGATACCCCATTTGTGGGGGGGGAGAACTGTTTGGGTGCACGGCAGGGCTTGGAAAGGAAGTAGTAACGTTTTGGAATGCAGACGTTGATGGGGGTCATGTTCCGTTTGCAGTGCCCCAGATGAGCCTAAACAGTGGAAACCCCCCACAAGTGACCCCATTTTGGAAACTAGACCCCCTAAGGAACTTATCTAGATCTTTGGTGAGCACTTTGAACCCCCAAGTGCTTCACAAAAGTTTATAATGCCCGGGCATGAAAATAAAAAATCCTATTTTTTTCCCACAAAAATTATCTTTTAGTCACTAATTTTTTATTTTCCCAAGGGTAACAGGAGAAATTGGACCACATAAGTTGTTGTCCAATTTGTGCTGAGTACGCTGATACCCCATATGTGGGGGGGAACCACTGTTTGGGCGCACGGCAGAGCTCGGAATGGAAGGAGCACCATTTGACTTTTTCCAACCAAAATTGGCTGGAATTGAGATTGGATGCCATGTTGCATTTGGAGAGCCCCTGATGTGCCTAAACAGTGGAAACCCCCCACAAATGACCCCATTTGGGAAACTAGACCCCCTAAGGAACTTTTCTAGATCTTTGGTGAGCAATTTGAACCCCCAAGTGCTTCACACAAGTTTATAATGTAGAGCCGTAAAATTTAAAAATCATATTTTTTCCACAAAAATGATCTTTTCACCCCAATTTTTATTTTTCCAAGGGTAACAAGACTCCAAAAGTTATTGTGCAATTTGTCCTGAGTGCGCTGATACCCCATATGTGGGGGTAAACCACTGTTTGGGTGCATGGCAGAGTTTGGAAGGGAAGGAGCGCCGTCTGACTTTTTCAACGCAGAATTGGCTGGACGCCATGTCGTGTTTGGAGAGCTCCTGATCTGCCTAAACAGTGGAAACCCCCATAAATGACACCATTTTGGAAACTAGACCCCTCAAGGAACTTATCTAGATGTGTGGTGAGAACTTTTAACCCCCAGGTGTTTCACTAAAGTTTATAACGTACAGCCGTAAAAAAAAAAATCTTTTTTTTTTTTTACAAAAATGATTTTTTCGCCCCCAATATTTTATTTTCACAAGGGTAACAGAAGAAATTGGAACCCAAAAGTTGTTGTCCAATTTGTCCTGAGTACGCTGATACCCAATATGTGGAGAAAACTACTGTATGGGCGCACGTCAGGGCTCGGAAGGGAAGTAGTGACGTTTTGGATTGCAGACTTTGATGGAATGGTCTTGGGGCGTCATGTCGCATTTGGAGAGCCCCTGATGCGCCTAAACAGTGGAAATCCCCAACAAGTGACCCCATTTTGGAAAATAGACCCCACAAGGAACTTATCTAGATGTGTGGTGAGCGCTATGAAGCCCCAAGTGCTTCACAGAAGTTTATAATGTACAGCCGTAAAAACAAAAAAATAATTTTTTTTTGTACAAAAATGATATTTTCGCCCCCAGTTTTTTATTTTCCCAAGGGTAACAGAAGAAATAGGACAAATTGCACAATAACTCTTGGGGTCCAGAGTACGCTGATACCCCATATGTGGGGATAAACTACTGTTTGGACGCATGGCAGAGCTGAGAAGTGAAGGAGCACCGTTTGACTTTTTCAACGCAGAATTGGCTGGAATTGAGATCAGACGCCATGTCACATTTGGAGAGCCCCTGATGTGCCTAAACAGCGGAAACCCCCCAATTCTAACTCCAACCCTAACCCCAACACACCCCTAACCCTAGTCCCAACCCTAACCACAAACCTAACCCTAACACACCCCTAACCCTAATCCTAACTTTAGCGCCAACCCTAACCCTAACTTTAGCCGCAACCCTAACCCTAATGGGAAAATGGAAATAAATACTTTTTTTTAATTTTATTATTTTTCCCTTACTAAAAGGGTGATAAAGGGGGGTTTGATTTACTATTTATAGCGGGTTTTTATGATTGGCAGCTGTCACGCTAAAAGACGCTTTTTATTGCAAAAATAGTTTTTGCATCATCACATTTTGAGAGCTATAATTTTTGCATATTTTGGCCCACAGAGTCATGTGAGGTCTTATTTTTTGCGGGACGAGGTGATGTTTTTATTGGTACCATTTTTGAGCACGTGACGTTTTTTGATCGCTTTTTATTTCGATTTTTGGGAGGTTAGAATGAACAAAAATCAGCAATTCATGAACTTCTTTTGGGGGAGGCGTTTATACCGTTCCGTGTGTGGTAAAATTGATAAAGCAGTTTTATTCTTCGGGTCAGTACGATTATGGCGATACCTCATTTATATCATTTTTTCATGTTTTGGCGCTTTTATAGAATAAAAACAATTTTATATAAAAAATAATTATTTTTGCATCGCTTTATTCTGCGAGCTATAACTTTTTTATTTTTTCGCTGATGATGCTGTATGACGGCTCGTTTTTTGCGGGACAAGATGACGTTTTCAGCGATACCATGTTTTTTATATCGGACTTTTTGATCGCGTGTTATTCCACTTTTTGTTCGGCGGTATGATGATAAAGCATTGATTTTTTGCTTCGTTTTTTTTTTTGTTTTGTTTTAAGGGGTTCACTAAAGGGGTTAACTAGTGGACAATTTTATAGGGGGGTTCATTACGGACGCGGCGATACCAAATATGTGTACTTTTATTGCTTTGTTTTTTTTATTTACAGGAAGAAGTGAATTTATTGGGGAATATATATATATATATATATATATATATATATATATATATATATATATATATATATATATATATATATATATATATATATATAATATATATATATATATATATATATAATTTTTTTTTTTTTTTTTTTTTTTTTTTTTTGGATTTTTTTTTAAAACATGTTTATTTTTATTTTTTTAACTTTTTTACTTTGTCCCAGGGTGGGACATCACTGTATTTTATCAGATCGCTGGTGTGACAGTGTGCACAGCACTCTGTCACACCAGCGATCGCTCAGGCAGTGCAGCAGGCTTCTCAGTGCCTGCTCTCGGCAGGCACTCAGGTAGCCGCCTCCCTCCAGGACCCCGGCGCCATCTTGGATTCGGGTCCTGGGAGGGAGGAAGCCCTCAGAACAGCGCGATCACATCGCGCTGCTCTGAGGGTCTCAGGGGGGGCGCGCAGGGAGCCCCCACCCTGCGCGATCCTCCCCTGTGCCCCCATGATCGCGGTGTGCAAGGGGTTAATGTGCCAGGAGCGGTCCGTGACCGCTCCTGACACACAGTCATGGGTGTCAGCTGTGATAATCAGCTGACACCCGGCCGCGATCGTCTGCGCTCCCCCCGGAGCGCGTCCGATCGCACGAGACTTACTATCCCGTCCATGGTCATACGGACCCAGGTACCATGGACGGGATAGTACGTCCGATGGCAGTAAGGGGTTAATCAACGCAAGAAAAAAATCCCCAAATGACCAATTTTGCCAATAACAAAACAGCTTAGTTTGAAAGAAAAAAAAAATTGCATAGTTGGTATTACCATTTCCATAATAACCTGAACCCTGTATGTATAAAACTGTTTCAATATATATCTTTTTGGCATCAGACTTTTTTTTAGTTGGTTAATAACTGAATTTTGTTATTTCATATAGAAATACTAATAAATCTAACATTAACAATATAAAGTTACAGTTACAGTCCTACAAATAAAATTGTTTTATTCTTGGCAGATGCTTTTACCAGGAACTCAGAAAGACATATGGTATCCTCAGATTTGAAAGCAGAAGATCAGGATATAACACCAGATACATATGAAGAGCATGTCCTTGCTTCAGATATAACTCCAGCCCTTCACAACAAAGATGTATTTTATAATCAACAGGTCCTATCTTCTGATATATTACAGAATGTTAGCAAATTAAAAGTGTTAAGGAGAGGAGAGCTGACTCAGGGGAGAGATCGTTATTCAGTATGTTGGAAATGTTTTAATTGTAAATCAGATCTTGTTATACATCAGAGAATTCACACAGGGGAGAAGCCGTATTCATGTTCAGAATGTGGGAAATGTCTTATTTGGAAATCGCATCTTGCTATTCGTCAGAGAACACACACAGGGGAGAAGCCTTTTTCATGTTTAGAATGTGGGAAATTTTTTAATCAGAGATCAAATCTTGTTGAGCACGAGAAAACTCACATAGCGGAGAAGCCATACTCATGTTCTAACTGTGGGAAATGTTACAGGGGTAAAGTAAATCTCGTTACACATCAAATAAGCCACACAAAGGAAAATCCATTTTCATGTTCAGAATGTGGGAAATGTTTTAATTATAAATCAGATCTTGTTATACATCAGAAAATTCACACAGGGGAGAAGCCGTATTCATGTTCAGAATGTGGGAAATCTTTTAATCAGAGATCAAATCTTATTGAGCACGAGAAAACTCACATAGTGGAGAAGCCATACTCATGTTCTAACTGTGGGAGTTGTTACAGGGGTAAAGTAAATCTCATTACACATCAAATAAACCACACAAAGCAAAAGCCATTTTCATGTTCAGAATGTGGGAAACGGTTTTGCCGTAAATCTGATTTGGTTATACATCACACACTGCTCTGCTACATCCACACTGTATACCCCTCATGTGACCTCATCACAGCTCCTGTGCGCGCAGAACAGCCATATATGTGGAGTGCGGCTCTGCGGGTGGAGGTTGGTGTTGGCGGCTCCATTATTCTCTAGGTAATTATAGTCCTGGACAGCCCCTTTAATACACAGATATGGTCCATGGACATGTTCACTTTGAAAAAAAGCGAGTTTAGTCCACAAGTCACCATTCCTAAATAATTGTGTCATATGTCCGTGTTCCCACCACGAACGCAGCATTCAGGGCAAACCTCCTCCAGTCCTCAGAGTGGAGCTCAATAATGGCCGCCATAAAAATACACTATTCACTAGTGTCTTCTTCCGGCGTCATACAGGATCAGATCCACAGATTACAGCTTTGTATCGGAATCACCGCTCCAGTCATTATTTATGATGCTACATCGGCTCATCTTCTCATTCAGGTCTCTACAATATCAGATCCTCTCCGTGAAGATCTTCTATATGAGAGAAATTTTCTGAATTACCAATCAAAGATGGATATGGACAGAGACAAGATGGCGGAGAGGATATTACACCTCACCATAGAGATCCTCTTCCGGCTTACTGGAGAGGTGAGAGATTCTGATGACGTCTCATTACATCATTCTTATCTATGGGAATAACAGATGGACAGAACTGGAGAGGTGAGGACTCTGGAAATGTCTGTAGTGAGATTTATTATTGTGTCTCTCCATAACCAGGATTACACAGTAGTGAAGAAGACCTCTAGTGAGCGCTGTCAGGACCCTGTGTCTGAGGGATGTGGAAGACCCCTGAGCCCAATCACAGGGCCTCCATCTCACCCCCTGAAACATGAGGACATCAATAACCAGAAGATCCTAGAACTCATCTACAAGATGATTGAGCTGCTGACTGGAGAGGTGACACTGCTGGGAATGCTGGGACATTATGCAGTAACGCTATGAAGGGATCGGGGGGATGACGGTATCATTGTATGTGTCAGGTTCCTATAAGGTATCAGGATGTCGCCGTCTATTTCTCCATTGAGGAGTGGGAGTATTTAGAAGGACACAAAGATCTGTACAAGGACGTCATGATGGCGGTTCCCCAGCCCCTCACATCACCAGGTAATAGACAGGACTAAATACACACGGCCTATAATTATCTGTATGTAAAGAATGAATTCAGTTCCTGTATGTCTTTCCTCCAGATCTATCCAGTAAGAGGACAACACCAGAGAGATGTCCCCGTCCTCTTCTTCCACAGGACTGTAACCAAGAAGAACCCAATGGTCCTCAGGATCATCAGGTAGATGGAGAGAAGGTGTCATGAGATCTCCCCTATGATGTGTAGACGGCTGTGAAGGTCTTGTGCTCAGTCTTGTTTTATCCACCAGTATTATATGTTTTATACTTGTGTAATGAGAACTGTGGAGATGGCAGGATTAGAGCTGATCATAGATGGGACTTCTCCATCTGTCTGTGACTTTTACAATATTTGTTTCAGGGTGAAGATGTGACCCATATTAATACTACAGAGACATATGTGAGGGGTGATGAGCGGTGTGAAGAGGAGATTCCTACAGATAACCCGCCAGGTGAGTAGTAACCACTAAATGCAGAGAAGTCACAGATAGAAAAAAAATTGAATTATATGTAATAATCTAATATCAAAACCCACTGGCGCTTAACAATGTAGCCTGATCTTAGTTTGATGGACAACTGCCACCTGTTGTCAAAAAATTGAACATAAAAAAAATTCTAAAATAGAGACCTAGAGACCTAAAGGTGCGTAGTCACTTCGATTACTAATACTAAATGTCAAATATCAAGAACTTGCAGCATTGCCACGTGTTCCTTATACAGCCCCCTCTCTTACTGTAGGTCTCAACCCACGTGGTAACGCCCCAAGTTTTTGATGTTTGACATTTGTATTAGAAACCTATCTAATGACCGCGCACCTTTATACCCTACGGTCCTAAGCGCCATTCGGATTATTTTCTTACATGTAATAATCTGTGTGCTGTCAAGATTTGTAAATTATTTGGTTTTTTTTTAACCCTTTAACGACTCTCGATACGTATAAATACAGTGTTCATTAAGGGGCCTTATTCCCTCATTGCAGTTTTAAAACTGCGATGGGGAATAAGGCTGTAGCGCCCCCCAGAGTCGCAAACTTTCTGGGGTTTCGGCTACCGGGGAACATGATCAGGGCTGTTTTTTTTTTTTTTTTTTTTTATCCTGCGACCCACATCAGGACCTTTTCTACTGAATCTGACCTCCTCATCCCTGGCGGTCATATGCGCCGTGCACCCGCCTAGATCTTTCCTCCCTGCACGCGGCAACTGCGGGGCTTTTTCTCATTGGCTGATGACTTATGATTACTCTGGTAGACCCTATCACAGTGATCAAAAGCCCCCAATATTAGTAAATCTGGCAGCACTTGGGCTCTGCCTCGGTCTTCTCTACCTAAGAGAGATAAACTACACCCAAAGTGTTGCCCTGTCAGTGAGGAAAAAGTCACAAAAATCTAATTTCTAGCTCAGTCTCTGTAAATCTCCTAAACATCATTGATTACCCCCTCATACTATGTTTTCCCCGTTGTCAGATTACATTTTTTTTTTTTATAGTATTTTATTTTTTTTTCATTTTTGCGGTTAGGCTTAGTCTTTCAAAAGTGAAAAAAAATACTAATGTTAGATTAGGTTTAGGTCTAAGCAGGGTTAGGTTTTGGTCTAAGCAGGTTTTGGTCTAAGCAGGTTTAGGTCTAAGCAGGGTTAGGTTTAGGTCTAGAAGTGTTAGGTTTAGGTCTAGCAGGGTTGGATTTAGGTCTAATCAGTGTTAGGTTGAGGTCTAGCAGGGTTAGGTCTAAGCAGGGTTAGGTTTAGGTCTAGCAGGGTTAGGTTTAGGTCTAAGCAGGTTTAGGTCTAAGCAGGGTTAGGTTTAGGTCTAGCAGGGTTAAGTTTAGGTCTAAGCAGGTTTAGGTCTAGAAGTGTTAGGTTTAGGTCTAGCTGGGTTAGGTTTAGGTCTAGCTGGGTTAGGTTTAGGTCTAGCTGGGTTAGGTTTAGGTCTAGCAGGGTTAGGTTTAGGTCTAGCTGGGTTAGATTTAGGTCTAAGCAGGCTTAGGTTTATGTCTAGCAGGGTTAGGTTTAGCTCTAAGCATGGTTAAGTTTAGGTCTAAGCAGGTTTCTGTCTAAGCAGGGTTAGGTTTAGGTCTAGCAGGGTTAGGTTTAGATCTAGCAGGGTTATGTTTAGATCTAGCAGGGTTAGGTTTAGATCTAGCAGGGTTAGGTTTAGATCTAGAAGTGTTAGGTTCAGGTCTAAGCAGGGTTGGGTTTAGGGATAGATTAGATTTAGGCTTTTTTGTTAGGCAGGCATATACAGTACAGACCAAAAGTTTGGACACACCTTCTCGTTCAAAGATTTTTCTGTATTTTCATGACTATGAAAATTGTAGAATCACACTGAAGGCATCAAAACTATGAATTAACACATGTGGAATTATACATTACACTTTACAAAAAAGTGTGAAACAGCTGAAAATATGTCTTATATTCTAGGTTCTTCAAAGTAGCCGCCTTTTGCTTTGATTACTGCTTTGCAAGCAGAAAAGGTGAACGGATGGACTCTACATGCCTGGTTCCCACCGTGAAGCATGGAGGAGGTGGTGTGATGGTGTGGGGGTGCTTTGCTGGTGACACTGTTGGGATTTATTCAAAATTGAAGCGGTGAGCGGTCCAGCTCACCCCAAACCATCTCGATTGGGTTAAGTTCTGGTGACTGTGGAGTCCAGGTCACCTGGCGTAGCACCCCAACACTCTCCTTCTTGGTCAAATAGCCCTTACACAGCCTGGAGGTGTGTTTGGGGTCATTGTCCTGTTGAAAAATAAATGATGGTCCAACTAAACGCAAACCGGATGGAATAGCATGCTGCTGCAAGATGCTGTGGTAGCCATGCTGCTTCAGTATGCCTTCAATTTTGAATAAATCCCCAACAGTGTCACCAGCAAAGCACCCCCACACCATCACACCACCTCCTTCATGCTTCACGGTGGGAACCAGGCATGTAGAATCCATCCGTTCACCTTTTGTGCGTGCAAAGCAGTCATCAAGGCAAAAGGTGGCTACTTTGAAGAACCTAGAATATAAGACCTATTTTCAGTTGTTTCACACTTTTTTGTAAAGTATAATTCCACATGTGTTAATTCATAATTGTGATGCCTTCAGTGTGATTCTACAATTTTCATAGTCATGAAAATACAGAAAAGTCATTGAATAAGAAGGTGTGTCCAAACTTTTAGTCTGTACTGTAGATAATATTTATGGCCCGCAAAACATTGTGTGGAGCAGGTGTTCAACCTGCCTTGCTTCGGCAGCGAAACAGAATCTTCCTCTGAAGCAGAGCTGTTTTCAGTGAGTGACGACAAATCTTCCTTCACAGGATCCGACAGCCCAATGGTAGTGGATTCGGTCATGACTGCTGAAGATTCAGAGGCAGGACCAAGTACCGCAGTCCCCCCAATGCTGTGGCATCGCAACAGTTCCTTTTCCCCACAAATTCCCCTTTTTTAGCAACCCCTGGTATAAAGGTTGATGTATCCAATTTTACTCCCTTCGATTTTTTCCAAATTTTCATTACCCCTAAAGTTCTACAATTGATTGCCCGCCAAACCAATTTATATGCCCGTCAATGCATTTCCCAAAAACCCACATCGTTTTATTCCCATTCCTGGATCCCCACAAATGTCCCCGAAATAAAAAAATTTTTAGGCCTTACACTGAACATGGGGTTAGTAAAAAAGAACACACTCCGCTCCTACTGGGCACCAAAGTCTGTCCACAGCACCCCTGTATTTGCTGCCGTCATGTCCCGAGCCCGCTATGAAACCCTAATGCGATTTCTTCACTTTAGTGATAATTCCAAAGCCCCTCCAAGAACTGACGATCGCCTATACAAATTGAGACCCCTAATTTCCCTCCTGAAATATTTATTTATAAATTCATACACCCCTGAGCAAAATGTGACAGTCGACGAGTCCTTGATGAGTTACAAGGGCCGTCTGTCCTTCCGCCAATTCGTCCCCTCCAAGCGAGCAAAATACAGCTTCAAGCTTTACAAAATGTGCGAGAGCTCAACGGGCTACACTTCCACCTTTATAATTTGCGAAGGTAGGGACAGCCAAATTAGCCCCCCAAACTGCCCCCAGAGAATTGGCATCCCAGGTAAAATTGTCTGGGAGCTAATGACGCCCTTTCTCCATCAAGGGTACCACGTTTATACAGACTTCTACTACACGAGTATCCCTCTATACCAATCCCTTCATGCTGCAAATACAGGGGCCTGTGGGACAGTCAGGGAAAACCGAGTGGGGTTTCCGTCACAGTTGGTGTCCAGACGTTTGAAGAAGGGGGCGTCATTCTCACTGACAAGCGACCAACTTCTTGCAGTGAAGTGGAACGACAAGAAGGACGTCTACATGCTGACCACGCTGCACGCGGACACCACTGTGACGGTCAGAGACAGAGGCGCCACCAGGGACAAGGAAAAACCGATCTGCGTCACAGACTTTCATAAACATATCGGAGGCGTTGACTTGTCGGACCAGGTGCTTCAACCGTATCTGGTGAAGCGGAAGACAAGGGCATGGTACAAAAAGGTGGCCATCTACCTCATTCAAATTGCTACCTACAATAGCTTTGTCCTCTATAAAAAGTCACAAGGAGAGCTGACATTTCTTCAGTACCAGGAGAAAATTATTGAGTATCTTCTATTTGGCTCAACGCAGGCACAGGAGGCAGTCTTCGAGTCAGAGGATGTCCGGAGACTATCGGAGCGACATTTTATTCACATTGTCCCTGCCACTTCCACCCAAAAATATCCCCAAAAAAGATGCCGGGTTTGTAGAAAGCACGGCAAAAGGAGTGATTCCCGATATTATTGCCCCACGTGCCCATCCCAACCAGGCCTTTGTGTCACTCCCTGTTTTGAAACCTACCACACAAATTATTGACATGAATGAGACCAAATTGTGTGGTAGCGTCTTTTTTTTTTTTTTTTCAAATTTATATTTTCTGCTTAGAGGTCCCCAGTACCGCAGTCGAGAGGACATGTAATAAAAATATTCTTTTTTTTTTATATCAGTAAAACTAATTTTACCCCATTTCACAATTTCAGGACTTGTACATAACATACCACACTATTGTTCAAAGAAATTATCAAACCCGTCTACGTCTTTTGTATCCTGCAGAATGTGGACCTCCCAAATGTTCTTAAAGTCAGGTCATCTGACAATTCCAGGACTTCATTAATCAAATAAACATTTTTTGACCTTTCATCTTAGTTTGACTGTTTTTATGACTTGTGCTTCTATTATTATTATTATTATTTATTATAGCGCCATTTATTCCATGGCGCTTTACATGTGAGGAGGGGTATACATAATAAATACAAGTACAGTAGTCTTAACCAATACAAGTCACAACGGGTACAGGAGGAGAGAGGACCCTGCCCGCGAGGGCTCACAATCTTCAAGGGATGGGTGAGGATACAGTAGGTGAGGGTAGAGCTGGTCGTGCAGCGGTTTGGTGGATCTGTGCTCACTGCAGGTTGTAGGCTTGTTGGAAGAGGTAGGTCTTCAGGTTCTTTTTGAAGGTTTCCATGGTAGGCGAGAGTCTGATATGTTGTTGTAGAGCGTTCCAGAATAGGGGGAATGCGCGGGAGAAATCTTGTATGCGATTGTGGGAAGAGGAGATGAGGGGAGAAGGAGATCTTGTGAGGATCAGAGGTTGCATGCGGGTAAGTACTGGGACACTAGGTCATAGATGTATGGAGGACACAGGTTGTGAATGGCTTTGTGTGTCATGATTAGAGTTTTGAACTGGAGTCTTTGTGTAATGGAGAGCCAGTGCAGGGATTGACAGAGGGGAGAGGCCGGGGAATAGCGGGGTTGGATTAGTCGGGCAGCAGAGTTTAGAATAGATTGGAGGGGTGCAAGAGTGTTACAGGGGAGGCCACAGAGCAGGAGGTTGCAGTAGTCGAGGCGGGAGATGATGAGGGCATGGACTAGGGTTTTTGCAGATTCTTGGCTGAGGAATGTACGGATCCGTAAAATATTTTTGAGTTGATGTCGGCAGGAAATGGAAAGGGCTTGGATATGTGGTTTAAAAGAGAAATCCGTGTCAAGGATAACCCTGAGGTAGCGAGCTTGTGGGACTGGAGAGAGTGAGCAGTCGTTATTAAGTTTTAGGAATCTAGCGGAGAAGAAGGATAAAATAGCGGACAGACATTGAGGGCTTCTATTTATATTACTTATATATTAATGTTGGTGGTACGGGCATGATCATTTTATTGCAGGATCTCTAATAATGAGGCTGTTCCGTACTTATACACTATGGCCTTTACTGCATGGTTCTTGCCGAATGTCCTGTACCAGACAATACTTTCATGATTCTGTAGTGGATTGGTTGTTTTGTGCATATAGCATGTGTGAGCTTGCTATGGGGTACCACGTCTATTGGCACGTTCGTCTCTCATATAGGGATTGATGGAGCGAAACGGATGTTGTACGACCAGTCTTTGATAGATAAACCTGCTGGTGTTATTTCAACTTTGGAACACCCACATAGCTGGCTGCATATTCCTCTACCATTTGCCCTTCATTCCAGTAGAGTTTATTCTTCCTGCTAAAATATACGTATAGCGGACTGTGGTTGGGGGAACCACTGTGCCGTGATCCGAGGAGAGGCTTGACTAGGTGCCTCACCAAGACCGAACTTGTATGCACAACAGCCAACGATACCGCAACCCAAGGAGAGATGAGGAAGTCAGGACCTTGGACACCAGTACTGACCTCAGGTGGAGGTCAGGTGAACCCCCCCCCAAGGGACAGGAGGTAGGAACGGTAGACTTGGTAAGTAGTTGCTGACACGGCTGGTATAGTGACTGGCACAACAGGCAGGTACTGGCGAGCATGAGTGGTACCTTGGCAGGCGGGCATGGCTGATTTGCAGGCATCGCAGATATACAGACAGGGGAGCACTGCTGATATACAGGCCGGCTGGTGCAGACGGTTCTGGCTGATATACAGGCGGGCACGGCTGATATTCAGGACATGTACTGTATACTGGGATACGAGTACCCTGGAACCTTTAAGACGATCAAATAACTTAGAGATGAGGCAGAAGGTATTTATTCTTGATTGTAATTTGGTTGAGACCACTGCAATCGATACAGGGTCGCAGAGAACCGTCCTTTTTCTTCACAAAAAAGACACCTGCTCCAGCCTGGGAGGAAAATTTACAGATCAACCCCCTGTCAAGATTCTCTTCAATATGGACATGGCACAGGTCTCTGCTTACGACGGGGTAGTTTTGGGCTTGTGGAGGAGAAGCGCCTATTAGGTCGATAGGACAGTCATACAGCCTATGAGGTGGAAGAGTCTCAGCTTCCTTTTCAGCAAAGACATCAGCGAATGTCAAATTTGCAGCAGGCAAGCCAGGTAGATTTATATGGAGAAGTCAGGTCGAGCAGGATGAATGGGAACTAAACATCTCTCGTGGCACTCCTGACCCCAACGGAGTACTTCTCTGAATCTACAATCCAAGACTAGTTTGTGTTTTTGCGGCCATGACAGACCTGGAAGCAGAGGGTGTGACAGACCCAACATCACATAGCGATTAATCTTCTCCAAGTGTAGCATTCCTACTTGAAGTTCTATAGGCTTGGTCACCAATAGGATGGTTTCAAAATGTGGTTTTCCATTCACTGAAGAAACCACTAATGGATCGGGAAGATGCTGGAAAAGGAATTCGATATCCTTCCACAATATTCTGTTGAATGAGATTACCTGCAGAACCGGTGTCCAGGTAGGCCAACTCGACAAAACGGATGCTGCCACAGGACACGGACACTGACAGAGTCAGCGATGGAGAGGAGTGGTTTTCACCCGGAGTGACCTCCCCAACGAACCCTAAGCTCAGAAGTTTTCCGGTCTCCGGGCAGGAGCGAATTACATGTCAGGTCTGCCATAATAGAAGCACCTTCCCTCAGACAGGGAAACCTCCTGACGAAGCTTGGTCATCTTTACCTGGTCTACCTGCATGGACTCAGGAGAGGGTGCCAGAGCTGAGGCCTGCTGCATGACCGGTCTTTGAAAGGCAGGAGCCAGGCATACAGGTCTTCTCTTGCGGTTCACCTCCTTGGAACGCTCTTGAAACCTGATGTCTATCCGTGTTGCCAGAGACACCAGGTCATCCAGTAAGGTGGTAAATCACGACCGGCCAGTTCGTCTTCCCAGAAGATGGATAGGCCTCCATTACTCTAGGCGAGTTCAGACGATAAGTTGCGGAAATGTGCATCATACTGTTAGGTTTCCCCTGGCATACTCTAAGGAGAGAAGATGCTGCTGAGGAAGCTCGGCTGAGCTCATCGAAGTCTTTATGGAACGCCTCTAGGAAGGACTGAATGTTCGACCATAGAGGATCCCCTCTATCACATAGTGGGTTGAGCCACTCCAAAGCCTCTCCAGTGAGATGGGACATAATGAAAGCCATCTTGAAACAAACTGATAAGCCAAAAGTTCAAAGTGTAGCCTGCACAGAGTAATGAACTCCTGACATAGAGCAGGGTCACCACCATTGCGTGGAGGAGCTGACAGACTGGATCCGAAGCCAGGTACATAGCTGTTGACACATGACGTTGTTCCAGCTTGTGTAGATGCGGATGCGGCCGTTGTTGTCAGCGTGTCCAGACGGGTGTTAACTGTCCACAGGTAGGATAGGATCTTGTCCTGTTGGCCTTTCTGGAAGGAGACCTCCTGGTACAAGTCAGAGATAGAGGAAGCGGAGATCCAGCGGATTCCATGGCCTGTGTAAACTGTAACGGACTGGGTGGTGAAACCACTGTGGCATGATGTGAGAGTCTGGAGGGGCATGACTAGGTGCCTCACCAAGTCCGACCTCGAATGCACGGCGGCTGTCGATACCGCGATCCAAGGAGAGACTAGGCAGGTGGGACAAGGTGCTATACCAGGACTGACCTCAGGTGGAGGGCAGCTGACTCCCAAGGGACAGGATGCAGGAACGGCAAGGTATGGTAGACTTGGAAAGTAGTAGCTGGCTCGGCTGGTATAGTGACTGGCATGACTGACAAACAGGCAGGTAATGGTGGGCACGACTGGCATCTTGGCTGGCGGATGCAGGCAGGCTGGTACAGAAGGACACAGCTGATATAAAGGCAGACACGGTTGATATGCAGGACAAGTATACTGGGATACGAGCACTGGACCTGAGAACTTACAACGTGTTTAGAAACAGACTAACAATGTTGCACAGGCACCTCCGTGCAAGTGGAGGTGCTTTAAATAGTAATTGTCTCCCAGGCATTGGCTGAGGACACTTTAGGATGGTGCATGTGGCCCCTTTAAAAATGAGGGAGCGTGCACGCCCTAAGCTTAGTGCCCAGGACTGTGCATGCACCCATGACTCCTCAGTAGCAGGAGAGGAGGGAGGAAGTGCGAGATCGCGGTAGTGAGTGAGTCAGCGTCTCTGCCGGGAGTGGAAGGCAGAGTGCAGAGATGGCTGCGCTACATACGCTATTGCAAGACTGTTTTCTTAGCAATACCATGTTTTATAATCAGCAGATTTGTTTTAGGGAATGCCTTCTCTGTGAGTAATAATTCCTAGAAGGATTTTCTTGATTGGTAGCTCAATGTCTCTCTAATCTTTGAATGGGTTCGGAAATTCCATCAATTTCCCCCTAACGACCAAATGGTGTGCCATCTATTAGCACAGGCACAGCCGTGTCTCCAGTACTCACACTGGTGCCATATTGGATGTATTTTTCAACACTGAAAAACTAGCGCAATAAAATTTGAGATTTGTTCATCAGAATGTACAAAAAAGATTAATAAAAGACAGTGAAAAAAATGCAAACTGTAAATTTTTAAACTTGTGGAAGTACCGATTCCGGGTTGGGAACTTGTGGACTGAGGACATTGTATTTTGGCCATCTACCTGGATTTGCTGCATAACCGTGGACGGAAGAAATAAAGCTGCATCGTTAACCTGCCTAGGAGATTATTCCAACCTCCAAATATTCACAGAGCCAAATTTGTATTCCGAAATTCACAGTGCCCCTTCCTTTCCGAAGCCCTGCCGCTTGTCTAAACAGAACATTTTTACTATATCTGGGGTATCACCGCACCTCTTTCAAAAGTGAGAAATTTGGGGTTAAAGCAATAATTTTGTAAAAAAAAAGTACTTTTTCAATATGATGACCTAATGTTATCAAATTCAGAGTTGTACCTGTGGGTTCAAATTGCTCACTATAACCCTGGATAAAATCCTTGAGATAGGTAGTTTCCAAAATGGGGTAACTTGTGGATTTTTTTCCACTGTTTAGGCACAAACTCGACATGGCGTCTGGTCAATTCCTACCAATTTTTTGTTCAAAAAGTCAAATGGCGCTCCTTCCCTTCCAAGTCCTGTTGTGCTCCTAAACAGTAGTTTTCCTCCCACATGTGGGATATGTTATCTATTAACTATTTTGCATGAGGTCTCTCTGATTTTAGTGCATGAAAATTTAAAAGTTTGAAAATTTGTGAACTTTTCCAAATTTTCAACAAATTTCTGATTTTTTTTTTTTCATAAATAAACACAAGTCGTATCAAACAAATTTTACCACTATCATGAAGTACAATATGTCACGAGAAAACAATGTCAGAATCACCGGGATCTATTGAAGTGTTTCAGAGTTATTACCACATAAAGTGACACGGGTCAGAATTGTGAAAATTGGCCCGGTCAGGAAGGTGAAAATTATCTCTGTCACTAAGGGGTTAAAGAATACTGCCACTTCGATGATCTTCTAAGAAATCTTAGAAGAAAAATGAAATGTTGGGTGAAACTTTCTGGTTCTGCACTGTATAATCTAAACAATCGATTATACTATTCTCAAAATACAGTTAAAAACAAAAAAGTGTTAACGCAAGGAAAAAAATCCCCAAATGCCCAATTTTGCCAATAAAAAATAGCTTAATTTGAAAGAAAAAAAACAAACAAACATGCCATATGAACATATATGTGCAAGAAACAACAAGTGTGTTTTGGTAGCTGAGGAGAAAAAGCAAATACGGCAATACACCAGAGAGGCTGGAACCTATTGAATTTCAGTAACCTGAACTAACCACACAACTAGAGGTAGCCGTGGAGCGTTCCTATGTTGATCCTAGACGCCTCGTCACAGCCTGAGAGATAACTACACCTAAAGGCAGAAAGAGGAAAGCTATCTTCCCCGGAGCAGATCCCCAAAGAAAATAGGAAGCCCCCAAATATGTAACAAGAAGAAGCACGGACACAGACAGAAAATAGAATGAGCAAACGCTGGGGCCCAATCTGTCTAGACAGAAAAGTACAGGAAAGGATTCTCACTGCAATCCAAGAAAAACCCTAAAAAATACCAACTCTTCTGATTGCAAAAACACCTGAGATCACACGATCTCTACCACCTAAATCAGATCTCTGGTGTAACAAAACTAAGCCGCAGCCACTGAAAAAACAGGAAAAAGCAAATGAACAAATAACAGTGGCTTCAGATAAACTGAGAGGAGCACAAGCCCCCGGAGGGGACCTGGCTGACCTCCACAGAAGTGCAGGGAACTATGCAAAACCAAGCACAAAAATAAAAGCAGAAAATATCTTATCTGATAGCAGAAGATGCAGGCAAGACTCAGCAAACTTCCAAATGAACCAGGAACAACAATTGAGACAAGAACAATTGATCACCGGCAACCATCATGGGAGGGAACCTCCCTTATATCAGACCAGTCAGTGAGCCCAGATTGCCATTCCTCGCTGAAAGGTTCAGTACTGTCTGTAACCACCAGAGGGAGCCTCTGCTCAGAAACCATCTCTAGCACATTCATAACAAACAAGTTTCTTTCACTGCCTCCTTTGGCCTCACTCAATGGTCCTCTGCGGCCACTCACAAAGATGGTCACACGCTGGACCTTATCTTCACCCGCCTCTGTTCCCTTACTAATCTCACTAACTCACCCCTTCCCATGTCTGACCACAACCTACTGACGTTCTCTCCTCCCTCCTCTTCTAGTGCACAACCCCCACTCCACAAACTCACTCACCCTCGCAGAAATCTCAAACACCTCAATTTACCAATGCTCTCTGAGTCCCTCCTCCCTCTTACAGACATAGCCTCACTTCATGACACAGATTCTGCTGCCACCTTTTATAACACTACAATAACAGCAGCACTTGATTGGCCGCCCCCCTCACACATAGCAAAACTTGTACAATCAACAGGCAGCCCTGTCTGACCAGCCTCACCAAAGAACTGAGACGAGCTTCCAGGGTTGCTGAGCGGAGATGGAAAAAATCCCGCTCTGCCGAGCACCTAACCGCATACAAGCAGTCCCTCACCAGCTTCAAGTCCACGCTCACTGCTGCAAAGCAAACTTCTCATCTCTCGTATCCTCCCTGTCTCACAACCATAAACAGCTCTTCAACACTTTCAATTCTCTACTCTGTCCCCCAGCACCTCCTCCTTCTCCTCTCATTTCTGCTGAAGACTTTGCCTCTTTCTTTAAGTAGAAGATCGATACGATCAGAGAAAGCTTTGGCCCATAGCCCCCATTGCCCCTCTTAGCTGCTCAACCCTCTTCCTCCAAAACCAACTTCTCCACCTTGACAGAAGATCAGCTTTCCACCCTCCTATCAAGATCACACCTCACCACTTGCATGCTTGACCCGCTCCCATCCCACCTCATCCCTAGCCTCGCTACCGTCTTCACCCCTACTCTAACACACCTCATCAACCTCTCACTTACAAATGGTGTCTTCCCCTCATCCTTCAAACATGCCTCGATCACACCCATTCTCAAAAAGACCACCCTTGACCCATCCTCTGTGTCTAGCTATCGCCCGATATCTCTTCTCCCTTATGCCTCAAAACTACTGGAACAGCATGTCCATCTTGAACTGTCCTCCCACCTCTCCTCCTGCTCCCTCTTTGACTGCTTACAATCAGGCTTCCGACTGCATCACTCAACTGAAACTGCCCTAACTAAAGTCACCAACGACCTACTAACCGCCAAGAGCAAGCAACACTACTCTGTCCTCCTTCTCCTGGACCTGTCTTCTGCCTTCGACACTGTGGACCATTCGCTCCTGCTACAGATTCTCTCATCTCTTGGCATCACAGGCTTGGCCCTATCCTGGATCTCATCATATCTAACAAACTGAACATTCAGTGTCTCCCTCTCCCACAACCACCTCCTCACCTCGCCCCCTGTCTGTCGGTGTTCCCCAAGGCTCAGTTCTAGGACCCCTACTCTTCTCCATCTACACCCTCGGCCTGGGACAGCTCATAGAATCCCATGGTTTGCAGTATCATCTCTACGCCGACGACACGCAGATCTACCTATCTGGACCTGACCTCACCTCCCTACTGACCCAAATCCCACAGTGTCTGTCTGCTATTTCTGCTTTCTTCTCTGCTCGCTTTCTAAAACTGAACATGGACAAAACAGAATTCATCATCTTTCCCCCATCTCACTCTACCCCCCACCAGACCTGTCCATCAACGTCAATGGCTGCTCACTTTCCCCAGTCCGGCATGCTCGGTGCCTCGGAGTGATCCTCGACTCTGCCCTCTCTTTCAAGCCACATGTCCAAACCCTTGCCTCCTCCTGCCATCTCAAACTCAAAAATATTTCCCGGATCCGTGCATTCCTTGACCATGAAACTACAAAAACACTAGTGCATGCCCTCATCATCTCCCGCCTCGACTACTGCAACCTCCTACTCTCTGGCCTTCCCTCTAGCACTCTGGCACCACTCCAATCCATCCTGCACTCTGCTACCCGACTAATACACCTGTCTCCCTATTATTCCCCAGCCTCTCCTCTCTGCCAAGCCCTTCATTGGTTTCCTATCGTCCAGAGGCTCCAGTTCAAAACCCTAACCATGACCTACAAAGCCATCCACAACCTGTCTCCTCCATACATCTGTGACATGGTCTCCCGGTACATACCCACATGCAACCTTCGATTTTATGACTACCGCGTCATAAAAGACGACGTATTAGCGCTCCTTTCCATTGCTCTCGAGCGGAAGCAGTTCGTTTGAATCTCCAGCATCGTTCCATACTGCGTCCTGCTAGCCTTCTTTGCAGCTACTGCGATCCAGTCTGTGCCACTATTGCGTTTGCTGCGATCCAGTCTGTGCCGTTATTGCGTTTTTGCTGCGATCCAGTCTGTGCCGCTATTGCGTTTCCTGCGGATTTATTTTTTCAGGATCACAAACATGTCATGTAAGGTAGGTAGTTTTTTTTGTCACATTTAATTTTTAATTTTTTTTAATTTTACAGATCCATTTTAAGATCCCAGCTGTTGTTAACCGTTGTCGTCCATCAATTTTTTTTTTTGTCTGCCATTGTTTTGTCCTGCTGCGCCCACCACCACCATTTTAAGATCCCTGCTGTTTTTACCGTAGTTGTCCCTCTATGAATTTTTTTGTCTGTCAATTGTTTTGCCCTGGCACGCCCACCACCACCATTTTATGATCCCTGCTGTGTTCTATGGTGTAGGCTATGTAAGCATTTTATTTAACCATTCTGCCGTTCTCACATAATCCTTTTTTTATTACAGATGGCCGATAAGCATGAATTTCTGCGGGAATTCATCGAGATGTACCGCTCGATGCCCTGCCTGTGGAAAATAAAGTCGGCGGATTACAGCAACAGGCTAAAAAAGAAGGAGGCGTACCTAAAACTGGTGGAGCTTTGCAAAAAACATTATCCCGATGAACCAGCGGATGAGTCATAGGTCAAAAAACGGATTCAGGCCCTCCGCACAGTTTACAAGAAGGAACTAAATAAAGTACAGAATTCTAGCAAGTCTGGAGCCGGGTCCGAAGATGTTTGTCCCCAAATTGTGGTACTTTGAGCTTTTTTTCTTTCAAATGGGACCAAGAAGTACCCAGACAAACGACTTCCATGTTGGCACCAGACCCAGTGATCCAGCAGGACTCCCCTGTCGTACATGTAAGTACCTTTGTATTAAAACACATTTTAATGTACATGCCCAAGTGGACTTGAAATTAAAAATATAATTGTGAAATGTAGATAAAATGGCTGAATTTATCCCTTCATGTACTGATAATTTATCTAGCTCAACGGTTGAGGCCTATCCCTGTACAAGTCCCGTTTTCACATTTTTTCTATATTTGGGTGTTATAGTGTGAAGATAAATTTCTTTTTCTTTGTGATTTAACATTCGTTTTTTGTTCATGCAGGACACAGAAGAGGCTGTCTCCACACCTCCGACTGAAGAAAGCATGGCGTTGGTCCAATAGGACCAAGTAGTTGAGCCACCATCCTCATCTGTGCGGAGCCGACTTACATTTTCAGGCAGAAATAGGAAGGCTCCCACCTCGGCTACTCCAGAATTTATTGAAATAGCAAAAAAAGTCCTTACGGCGGAAAAAAACCAACCACAAATCACTTTGCATACTACGCTAATGAGAAGCTCCCAACACTGGATCCAATACAGCGGGTTCATGCTGAGAGACTCATGTTTGAGGTCCTGAGTCAAACGTCATTAGGAAACCTTAATAACACGTCTGTTGTCACGGCCAGACCGCAGTACCCGGAATACTCATGGCCGCACAATCCTGTGCCGAACCCAATTGGGATAAATCAGCTGAACCCAAACGTTGTTGCTCCACCTTATTTTTATACACCGCCGAGGCAACATGGTATTGGCAACGAGACACGTTACCAGCAGCTGTAGTTTTTAAAATATTTTCAAAAGTTTTTTGTTGTCTATTTTTTTTTACATTGTTACATTTTTTTTAATAAAAATCTTATTTATCTACTGAATTGTGGTCTTTTATTCTAATGTTTGTTATTGATGTCAACAATATTGTTGACAACTATTAAAATGTTGTATTTTTTTTCCATCTACTTGTATCTACTTGTCACACACGGGGTCATGGGAGTACCAGCAGTCATAGGAGTTCCAGCATTGGTAAAAAAATAAAATGAAAAAAATTTCAAAAATTAACAATATTTCTTTTAAAGACCCTGGTCACACTGGCGCTAAAACCTTATAATAAAAAATAATATACCACAGCTGCGTAGATAAACTTCAAATATATAATATATATTTGTTGTCATATATACAAACAAATATAAACAAAATAAAAAAACAATAAAAGAATAAAAATACTAATAAAAAAAAAAAAAAAATTACTGACTGCCCCCCCTTTGGAGGCCAGCCACAAACCTTTCCAGCATCACCCCGTGGTCATGCATTGCTGCCATCAGCCGCCTGTGTGATGACAACAGGTTCTGGGCAGCCCTTACACATTTTAAGACCTAACAAAGTTGTCAAACTTGTCGGAAGCTTATATTATGTGCGTAAATTACCTGAAGGCGAGCCTGCATACATGTCACGGAGTGACGCTGGAGAGAAAGCCAATTATGGGGGAGGATGTGGAGGACCCAAGCTGTGGAGGCAGGGTAGCACCTTGAGGAGGGGTTCTTGCTGATGATGCTGGTGTGGGTGGAGCAGCTGGTGAGGGTGGAGCAGCTGGTGATGGTGGTGCTGGGGAAAAAAAATACAATTGAGTGGAATACTCCTACTAACCCCATCACTGCTGTACTCCCGTCACTGCCTGTAACCCCATCACTACTGGTACTCCCGTCACTGCCTGCAGGGCCGGCATCAGCACCTGGCGCACCCGGTGCACCTCTCCCTGCTCCACCGCTGTGACATCTTCTGCATTTCCTGACAGTGACATTCAGGTCAGAGAGCGCGATGACGTCACGTCTGTGCGCCCTATGCCTGAACAGTCACAGTAATAGCTATAAGATCGTGACGCTGAGGAGTCCAGAGTACAGCAGTGCCCAGCGAGGAGTGGTCTTTCATTTTTTTAATGTTTGGAGCAATATATGGGGAGCATTATACACTGGAGAATTATATATGTGGCCCATCATATACTAGAGCATCATATGGAGTTCATTATTTATGGGGCATCATATAGGGCCCTTTATATATGGAGCATCATATGGAGCACATATGGGCCCATTCTGTATGGCGCACTATGTGATGCCCATAATACTGTATGGAGGACTATACTGTCCGTAACCCCATCACTAATGGAACTCCCGTCACTCTCCGTTACCCCATCACTACTGGTACTCCCGTCACAGCCTTAACCTAGCCTCTCCAGATACACTCACCACGATGCCTGTGAAGCTGTGCACGGATGCTGGCGACCCTATCGCTTGACCAGTAGCGCAGGTCCGCCAGCTTCTTCCTTATTTGGGTGGGTGTCCTCTCCACCACAAACCGCCGAGAAAGGCCCCTCTTGATTCGGCAGAGAACTGCCTTCTTGTGATGCATGGGACGTGCCGTCGGGGTCCTGCACTCATAGTCCCATGCATCACTTTTTTTGATGAGGTAACGCACCTCTGCGTCTCCCACACTGCTGCACGCTGCCTTGCCATATTCTATAGATATTAATAACGCTGCATGAACGACACCAGCGTCGTGACGTCACAGCATACGTGCACCATAAACTGGTCGCACTTGGGACGCGAGACGCTATTGCGATCGCAAAGTGACCGGTCCCAGCCAGGCGCCCCAACAACGCACAGACATGAGACGCCATTGCGATCGCAAAGTTACAGGTCCCAGCTAGGCGCCCCAGCCACACAGACATGACACACCATTGCTGAGTATTGCTACCTTTCTTGCTAGGTTGCCAGTTGTGGAACCCATGATCCCCATGCTAGATTTGTTTTTGGGGGATCGAGCTAAATTTCTGAATTTCAAAAATAACTGCAAGTTGTTTTTTGCCTTAAAACCTAAGTCCTCAGGGAACGCAGCACAGCAGGTTCAAATTGTCATCTCTCTCCTGCACGGTGATCCTCAGGATTGGGCTTTTTCCCTGACACCTGGGGTCGCTGTTTTGAGTAATGTTGATGCATTTTTTCTGGCTCTTGTACGATGAACCTAATGTCACTGATCAAGCTGAAAAAACCTTGTTGGCATTAAATCAGGGGCTTGAGGACGCTGAATTGTACTGTCAGAAATTCCAAAAGTGGGCAGTCCTGACCAAATGGAATGATGATGCTTTGGCAGCCCTTTTTCAGAAGGGTCTGTCAGAGAATGTAAAAGATGTTATGGTGGGTTTCCCTGCTCCCTCTGGTCTCAATGATTCTATGTCATTAGCGATTCAAATTGACAGACGTTTGCGTGAGCGTAGAAGTATGCGTGGAATAGTGTTGCCTTGTGACCCAGCTTCTGAACCCATGCAGTGTGATAGAGTGGCTTCTGGGGCACAGCGTCATGAGTTTCGAAAACGCAATGGGTTATGTTTCTACTGTGGTGACGCCTCTCATGCTATTTCAGTCTGCCCTAAGCGGGGAAGACATTTTGCACGCTCAGTTGTCTTGGGTAGTGTTCAGACTAAATTTCTGTTGACTGTTACCCTGATTTGCTCCCTGTCCACATTTTCTGCTCAGGCTTTTGTTGATTCAGGAGCAGCTATTAACCTGATGGATTTTGATTTTGCTAAACGTTGTGGGTTTCCCTTGATGCCCCTACGGAAGTCTATTCCCCTACTGGGGATTGATTCTACCCCTTTGGCGGAGAATAAACCCCAGTTGTCTACTCAGGTGATAATGAGGGTTGAACCTGATCATCAGGAGAGTTGCAAATTTTTGGTGTTGTATAATCTGCATGACATTATTGTACTAGGTTTCCCTTTGTTACAGTCTCATAATCCTGTTTTGGATTGGAAATCTGTGTCTGTAACCAGTTGGGGCTGCCAATGTGTTAATGCCAACACTCCTGTTTTTTCTGCCTCTCCCCAGGCTCAAGATGTTCCTGACTTTTTGACTGATTTTTCTGATGTGTTTAGCGAAAGTAAATCTGCATTCTTGCCCCCCCATAGGAGCTATGACTGCGCTATTGAATTAGTGCCTGGTAGTAAATTCCCTAAAGGTCGCCTTTTTAACTTGTCTTACCTGAACATGATGCTATGCGGTCTTATATCAAGGAGTCATTGGAGAAGGGTCATATCAGACCATCCTCTTCACCCTTGGGTGCCAGTTTTTTTGTGGCCAAAAAGGATGGTTCATTAAGGCCGTTTATTGATTATCGTCTCTTGAACAAGATCACAGTGAAATATCAATGTCCGTTACCCTTGATTTCTGACCTGTTTTCCAGGGTGAAAAGTGCTACTTGGTTTACCAAGCTTGACCTCAGGGGGGCGTATAACCTTATTCGCATTAAGCACGGGGATGAATGGAAGACGGCGTTTAGTACCCCAGAGGGGCATTTTGAGTACCAAGTGATGCCCTTTGGGCTCACTAATGCTCCTTCTGTTTTCCAGTCCTTCATGAATGACATTTTCAGGGATTTTGTGGATAAATTTCTGATTGTTTATTTGGATGATATCTTGATTTTTTCCAATGACTGGGACTCTCATGTGAAATATGTTCGGACTGTGTTCCAGATTTTGAGAGAGAATGCTCTGTATGTGAAGGGATCAAAGTGTCGTTTTGGCGTACAGAGGATCTCATTTCTGGGATTCATTTTGTCTCCATCTGTTATTGAAATGGACCCGGTCAAGGTTCAGGCCATCTGTGATTGGGTCCAACCTACTTCATTAAAGGCTCTTCAGAGATTCTTGGGTTTTGCCAATTTTTATCGTAAATTTATTGGTAATTTCTCTGTTATTGTTAAACCATTGACTGATTTGACCAAAAAGGGTTCTGATGTGGTGAATTGGCCTCCTGAGTCAGTCTCTGCGTTTCAGGAACTTAAGCAGAGATTCACTTCTGCTCCTGTTCTACGGCAGCCTGATGTTTCTCTGCCATTTCAGGTGGAGGTTGATGCCTCTGAAATTGGGGCAGGTGCCGTTTTGTTCCAAAGAAATCCTGAGACCTCTAAAAGTAACCCTTGTGCTTTTTTCTCTCGAAAATTTTCTCCAACTGAACGTAATTATGACGTGGGTAATCGGGAGTTATTGGCCATGAAGTGGGCTTTTGAAGAGTGGAGACATTGGCTGGAGGGAGCCAAACATCAGGTGGTGGTCCTCACGGACCATAAGAATCTGGTTTATCTGGAATCAGCCAAGCAACTTAATCCTAGACAGGCCAGGTGGGCCTTGTTTTTCACACGTTTTAATTTTGTTGTTTCCTTTAGAATCATAGAATGGTAGAGTTGGAAGGGACCTCCTGGGCCATCTGGTCCAACCCCCTGCTCAAAGCAGGATTCTCTAAATCATCCCAGA
>JARQOD010000108.1:165353-224627 GCA_033576555.1 Oophaga sylvatica
TCCCTCAGCGCAGTTTTAAAGGCCTATTCAGAAACATAAATCACTGTATGGATGGCAATGAAATTGATAGGAAGTGTATTGATAGGGTGTTTTAGGGTTCCTGTATGTTGGAGCAAATTTGCTTTCAAATCTACATTAAAAAAAACCTCTGTGTGAACATAACCTTAGTCTGTGGCTTAAAGCTCAATAATGGCTGGCATTAAAACACATCACTCAGGTAATAACATTTCCTTAATGGTATATACGTGAAGGGGGCACACAGGGCCAATGATGTACTCCAGTTCTGACTTCTCTTTACCCTGAAATCCCTCTTCTAATCGGGAATCTGACATGTGTGTTGGGATGTGGTATTCATTCTGTACTCACTTGTCGTTTGGGAGCCCTTGTTACCTCCCCTTCCTTGGGACCAGTATCCGTAACACAAATGCCAGGAGCCATTTGGTCCGGTTCAACAGGTTCGGTTTTATTGTGCGATTCGAATGCATTCGGCGGCATACAGTATAAGACAGAGTCCCTCTGATTGATGTTTCCTTTACCCAGATCTTGTCTCTGTTCTGCCCTCGCCTCAACAGCTTATGTTGGTTCCATGGGTTACCTCTCTGGCATTACAGCTTCTCTGAGGCAAACTATTGTTCCGTTTCACTGTGAGCCAACCAGCCTCTTCCACTTAGGGGAGAGCGAGACATGGAATCCAACGCCTCTTCTAGACCCTGGACCACCCTGGGATCTGCGTGAAAATTCAGATGTGTCCTCATAATGTTAGGAGACTTGAAACTGATAGGACCCTTTGCAGCATATGCATCCATTGACCTTCAACATTTCATTCACTAACGCTGTCTTAGGGTATGTTTCCACAATAAGGAAACACTCCGGATTTGCTGCGTGTTCGGCGCTGTGCGTTGGCGCAGCGCCAAACACGCAGCGTCCAGATGTTACAGCATAGTGGAGGGGATTTCAAGAAATCCCGTCTCCACTATGCGTAACAACACGCAGGCGGAAGACCTGCGTTTCCGGACATGCAGCGCGTCTTTTCAGACCGCAGCATGTCCTAGCGTCTTGAGGCGACGCTGCGTCGCCGCAACGGAAATTACACAGGGCTATGCAGCCCTGCGCTCTTTCCGGATGTGTTCCGGAGGTGTCCTGAACACATCCGGAAAGAGCGCGCGTCAAAAAGGGGGCAGGGGGTTTGGGCGGTGCGGAATTTCCGCTCCGTCCAAAGCGCTGTGGTTCCGGACCGTGGAACCACAGCTTTAGAGTTTCCACCAATGTCACGGGTGTGTCAGAGGTTGCAGACAGTCGCACAGCATCTGGCTATAGAACGTCTCTGCGGTTGGCTTTGCTGACGCCTTCCTAGTCCTTCTGACTCTTAGACCCAGTGGCAACCTCCCCCCGACTTTAGTTGATACACCTGGACCTGGGTGTTTATAGACTTCCTGTCTGCTTTTGGGAATCGCCAGTGATATTTCTATTTACCCCTGTTGAGGCTTGGAGCTATAGCAGTCGGCTATCTTCCTCTTTGGTGCTGTTGGAGGACGAATGTGTTATCTCTCTGAGTCTACCATCTGTCTTTTGTTGTAGTGGGGACTGACTAGTTTATACTTCATCCTTCCCTAAGCAAGGCTTATTGCCAGGGTCAGGCAGGGATTAGTTTTTTGCTCGGCGATAGGTGCAGAACCTACATAGGGATGTTTAGGGCAGACAGGGTGACTTTAGATCTGCCTATGGGTCCCCACTCCCTTCTCGTCATCCCTCCATGTTGCACTTAGTCTGTCCCACACTGTGGGTGACACCCAACCAGGAAGTGCTTCCCCCTTTTATCTGATCTACCTCCTCCCATTGTCTGGGCTAATTCTTATCTTTTAACTACAACTTACCCTGAAAGCTGTTAACTGTATCCCTATAGACTTGAACTGGTTGCCCTAGTGGACAGACCTCCCAATCCCCGGGGATGGCCTTGAGGTAAACCCTCCAGGAAACCGAAACACAAACCGGCCATAATGATAAAATGAGATTTCTATTTAAAAACAGATATGAATGAAATACTCTTATAACATTTAACTCTTTCATGACACACGAGTCTTCTTCTTAACCCTTTACGTATGAATCACAATGGAGACAAGCTTCAGGATGTTAGGGTCCCATCACACTCTTCAATGTCCCAGCAATCCCACCAATGATCCGACGTGGATGGGATCGCTGGGACATCATTAGCTGAGCGCTGGTGAGCTGTCACATAGTCAGACTCACCAGCGGTCAGGACCAGCGAGCACGCTGGTATCCAGGCTAAACATCGGGTAACTAACTAAGCACCGCGCGGTGCTTAGTTACCCGATATCTACCCTGGATACCAGCTCCCAGCTTCTGTGGTATGCACTGGGAGCTCGCTGATCATTGGTCTCCCACTGTCACACGCAGCTATGCGCGCTGGCCAGCGGGAGACCAACGATAAAAAAATGGTCCAGGTCATTCGACGACGATCAGCGATACCCAGCGGGGGGGCTGGTCGTCGCTGCGTGTCACATTAAGGCCTCTTTCACACTTCAGTAGTGCGACGTCAGTCAAAATCCGTCAAAGCATAAAAAAAACCGGATCCGCCCTTTTTTTTTGCGGATCCGCTTTTTTCCCATTGATTTGCATTAGTGACGGATTTTGACGGATGGTCGTCCATTAGATCCGTCAAATGACGGATCTGCCATTATTTCTCTCTCTCTCCTCCGTGCCAGACATACGTACAATACATTTTCCAGGTTGAAAAGTTCATGACGGATCCGTCGGAACACTGATCCGCTTGCATCCGTTTTTTCCATTTTACAACGGATCCGCTTTTTTCACCCT
Source organism: Oophaga sylvatica (assembly GCA_033576555.1). Classification (NCBI taxonomy): domain Eukaryota; kingdom Metazoa; phylum Chordata; class Amphibia; order Anura; family Dendrobatidae; genus Oophaga; species Oophaga sylvatica. The sequence continues at coordinate 168,189 of JARQOD010000108.1, forward strand.
ATAGCGGATTTTAACTGACGTCGCACGACTGAACTGTGAAAGAGGCCTAAGTGAGATCGCTGGCTAGGTCGCTGTTGCGTCACAAAATCGGTGACGCTTCAGTGATCTCGCTAGCGATCTCGCTTAGTGTGACGGGGGCTTTATCCAACTAGTTTAACCTTCTGGCCTCGTTCAAAGGCAGTCCTCAGAATCCGTTCTCCATTTCTATTTGCTTTGAAAAGCCTTTGTTGTTTGATCTGAATTTTACACAATCTAAATCTTTTGTGACCCAACTGATAAGACAAAGGCACTTTGTGTCTGAACTTTAGATTTTTGAGGCGCTTTACCAGGTTCTACAAGCATCACAACTCCAGTAGTGTTTTGTCTTTTTAACCTGCATTGTATGATTTTATCATCTTCTTTCTATTTAGGTTCCTGATAAATGCAAAATTTTTAGATGATATCTTCTACAAAATGTACATAGACACATTAAGGATGGATAAGGACAGAGACAAGATGGCAGAGAGAATATTACACCTCACCCTGGAGATCCTCTTCCGGCTTACTGGAGAGGTGAGAGATTCTGATGACGTCACATTACATCATTCTTATCTATGGGAATAACAGATGGACAGAACTGAAGAGGTGAGGACTCTGGAAATGTCTGTAGTGAGATTTATTAATGTGTCTCTCCATAACCAGGATTACACAGTAGTGAAGAAGACTTCTAGTGAGCGCTGTCAGGACCCTGTGTCTGAGGGATGGGGAAGACCCCTGAGCCCAATCACGGGGCCTCCACTTCACCCCTGATACATGAGGACATCAATGACCAGAAGATCCTAGAACTTCTCTACAAGATGATTGAGCTGCTGACTGGAGAGGTGACAGTGCTGGGAATGCTGGGACATTATACAGTAACGCTAGGAAGAGATCAGGGGGATGACGGTATCATTGTATGTGTCAGGCTCCTATAAGGTGTGAGGATGTCACCGTCTATTTCTCCATGGAGGAGTGGGAGTATTTAGAAGGACACAGACATCTGTACAAGGACGTCATGATGGAGGATCCCCAGGTCCTCACATCACCAGGTAATAGACAGGACTAAATACACACGGCCTATAATTATCTGTATGTAAAGAATGAATTCACTCCCTGTATGTGTTTCCTCCAGATCTATCCAGTGAGAGGACAACACCAGAGAGATGTCCCCATCCTCTTCTTCCACAGAACTGTAAAGAAGAAGATCCCGATGGTCCTCAGGATCATCAGGTAGATGGAGAGAAGGTGTCATGAGATCTCCCCTATGATGTGTAGATGGCTGTGAAGGTCTTGTGCTCAGTCTTGTTTTATCCTCCAGTATTATATGTTTTATACTTGTGTAATGAGAACGGTGGAGATGGCAGGATTAGAGCTGATCATAGATGGGACTTCTCCATCTGTCGGTGACTTTTACAATATTTGTTTCAGGGTGAAGATCTGACCCATATTAATACTACAGAGACATATGTGAGGGGTGATGAGCGGTGTAAAGAGGTGATTCCTACATATGACTACCCAGGTGAGTAGTGACCACTAAATGCAGAGAAGTCACAGATTCTTCTTAGTGGCTGAAATAATTTTGTGCTACATTTGATAAGTTCTGTCCTCTTACGATTTGTATATTCTTGGTTTTCTGAAGAATTCTTCCACTGAGGTGGCCTTATGTGAAGGCCTTTCAACTTTTTATCTGCCATTTCATAGTGATAAGTGAACGTGCTGGGATAAGGTGTTATATGCGCATGCTCAGGTGCTAACCAAGTATGTTTGGCATGCTCGAAAAATATGTTTGAGTCTCCACGGCTGTTCAATAGCCTCAACACAAACAAACAGGCAATCACTGAGCTCAGCACTGATGCCAATTTAGTCAGCACAAGCGGTGGAGCCCAGTGATTAGCTCCAACAGTCACAGGCGCAATTAACGTGACGTCACCGTTTCAGCTTATAAATAAGACTTGAGCAGCAGTAGAGAGCCGGCTCTGGAGCAGAATAAAAGTGAGTAAGGCTGTGGTTCCACGGTCCGGAACCACAGCGCTTTGGACGGAGCGGAAATTCCGCTCCGTCCTAAGCCCCGCCCCCTTTCTGACGCGCGCTCTTTCCGGAGGTGTTCAGGACACCTCCGGAACACCTCCGGAAAGAACGCAGGGCTACATAGCCCTGTGTGAAATTCTGTTGCGGCGACGCACCGTCGCCGCAACACGCTAGGACATGCTGCGGTCTGAAAAGACGCGCCGCATGTCCGTTTACGCAGGTTTGCCACCTGCGTATTGTTACGCATAGTGGAGACGGGATTTCTTGAAATCCCCTCCACTATGCTGTAACATCTGGACGCTGCGTGTTTGGCGCTGCGCCAGCGCACAGCGCCAAACACGCAGCGTTTCCTGACCGTGGAAACTCACCCTTAAGGCCCCGTCACACATAACGAGATCGGTAGCGAGATCGTTGATACGTCACGGGTTTTGTGACGCAATAACGATTTCGTTAGCGATCTCGTTACGTCTGACAGGTAGCAATGATCAGGCCCCTGCTGTGAGATCGCTGATCGTTACAAAGCTTCCTGGACCATTCCTGGGTCGTTGCGCTCCCGCTGGGCAGTGTGCATCGCTGTATTTGACACCTAACCAACGACCTAGTTAGCAATTCAGAACTGAGACATGTAGGCGTGCATAAATTGGACTTTTCTGCGCCCCTCGTCCCCGATTGGTGGTCGCTACAGCGTTCTCATTTCCTGCCGTGCATAAAGAAAGCAACAGAATAGCGATTCCATCCTTTGTTTCTGACCTCGTGCTGGATTGCAGATCTTAGCAGAATTCTCTGGGCTGTGTGGAGTCACAGCCGAAGAACACTACAATCCACAAACCAGAACGCTTGTCAGGAACAAAGCCCAGATGAATGGAGACAGAGTCACAGCCGAAGAAAGCTGCTACGATCCGAAACCAGAACGCAAACAGGAACAAAGGGACGGAACTGCTACAACGTGGTTTTATTTTAAACCTGCCACCCAATCAGAACACAGTAGCGTCCACCAATCGGAGATGATTGGTGACACAGTACAGCCCCTATCAAGGTGTGGATCGTTGAAATAGCTGCTAACGACAATGAGATCGTTAGTTAGATCGCTGGGGCGGCCGAAATCGTTTAGAAATTCTGCATGTTTGATAGCTCCCCAACGATCACGATACGGCTCTCCAGCGATCTCAAAATCGTGACGTAATAACGATTTCGCTAGCGATCTCGTTATGTGTGACGGGGCCTTAACACTGAGTATATTATTTGTAACTCCATCACAGAAGATTGTAAAGCAGATTGAAAGAAGAAACCCCTTTTTAAGATGCTCCTCTACGACCTTGGTCCAGGGAATATTGTGACATTCACAGTTACGATGTGCCTTCGCCTATGGACAGAGAGGAACTCTGAGGAGACAGCCTGAGAGCAGAGAGGAACTCTGAGGAGATGGCCTGAGAGCAGAGAGGAACTCTGAAAAGATGGCCTGAGAGCAGAGAAGAACTCTGAGCAGACGGCCTGAGAACAGAGAGGAACTCTGAGGAGACCGCCTGAGAGCAGAGAGGAACTCTGAGGAGACTGCCTGAGAGCAGAGAGGAACTCTGAGGAGACGGCCTGAGAGCAGAGAGGAACTCGGAGGAGGCGGCCTGAGGACAGAGAGGAACTCTGAGCAGGCTGCCTGAGGACAGAGAGGAACTGTGATGAGACGGCCTGAGCGCATAGGAACTGTGAGGAGACGGCCTGAGGACAGAGAGGAACTGTGAGGAGACAGCCTGAGAGGAGAAAGGAACTCTGAGCAGATGGCCTGAGAGCAAAGAGAAACGCTGAGGAGACGGCCTGAAGAGAGGAACTCTGAGCAGATGGCCTGAGGACAGAGAGGAACTCTGAGCAGACGGCCTTAGAGCAGAGAGGAACTCTGAGGAAATGGCCTGAGAGAAGAGAGGAACTCTGAGGAGACGGCCTGAGGGCAGAGAGGAACTCTGAGGAGACAGCCTGAGAGCAGAGAGGAACTCTGAGGAGACCGCCTGAGAGCAGAGAGGAACTCTGAGGAGACGGCCTGAGAGCAGAGAGGAACTCTGAGAAGATGGCCTGAGAGCAGAGAGGAAATCTGAGGAGGCGGCCTGAGGACAGAGAGGAACTGTGAGGAGACGGCCTGAGAGCAGAGAGGAACTCTGAGGAAGCGGCCTGAGGACAGAGAGGAACTGTGAGGAGACGGCCTGAGAGCAGAGAGGAACTCTGAGCAGATGGCCTGAGAGCAAAGAGGAACTCTGAGGAGATGGCCTGAGAGCAGAGAGGAACTCTGAGCAGATGGCCTGAGGACAGAGAGGAACTCTGAGCAGACGGCCTGAGAGCAGAGAGGAACTGTGAGGAGACAGCCTGAGAGCAGAGAGGAACTCTGAGCAGACGGCCTGAGGACAGAGTGGAACTGTGAGGAGATGGCCTGAGAGCAGAGAGGATCTCTGAGCAGATGGCCTGAGAGCAGAGAGAAACTCTGAGGAGACGGCCTGAGAGCAGAGAGAAACGCTGAGGAGACGTCCTGAAGACAGAGAGGAACTCTGAGCAGATGGCCTGAGGACAGAGAGGAACTCTGAGCAGACGGCCTGAGAGCAGAAAGGAACTCTAAGGAGACGGCCTGAGAGCAGAGAGGAACTCTGAGGAGACAGCTTGGCATCATGAGTTCCCTCTTCCATGCGTCTGGTTCCGATCACACCCCCTGCGACCGCAATTGTTACACACCTGCTCACACAGATCCATTGACAGAAAAAAAGACTCTTGGAGTATGTTGACACAAAAACAAAGAGCGGTATATTGATTGTACAAGAGTAATAAAAAAATAAAACTACCGTGTATAAATTTGGCATCACCTTTATTTATATTAACTCACAGAATAAAGTTACATTATATGTTCTGCACTTGAATGAGTTGTTTTCGTTTCTCCCCATAAATACAGTTATTTAATAAATTATACGTAGTCCAAAATTCTGCCACTGACTAATGGGGATTAGCTGAGCTGTGTTTGTTGCTTGTGTGTCGACCCGCCACCACAATTGTGGGTTACCAGGGCAATGGGGTACTCAGAGCCGAGCCCATGGAAGTCTATGGGATTTGTCACAGGTAGCTGTGGCTCGGTCTGTGGCCCTGGCGGTCTGGCGTATGTTGGGGGAATATTTACAGGGGATAGATTTATATACAGTTCGTGACGCCACCTGTAGTCTTCTGGTAATTTGTACCAGCGCTGCTGCAGATCTCTGAGGGGATGGTGAGGCAGCTAGATGTCAGGTCCCCTACAGGTGGGACTCTTCCCTCAGGTTGGTAGTTAAAGCAGGGTTGTGCAAGCATGCAAATAAATAACACAGTCTCACACCGTCAGCGTCTTTCCATACCTTTACTTGTAAGATGGTAAGGCAGGTCCCAGGGAGGCTGATGGGGTTGATGGAGGATGAGCTTTGAGGCAACGGTTAAGCAAATTAGGGGCCTCCTTTACTGTCCAATAATGGTGAGTCCAACCAGCCTGCAGCGTGGTTCCCTCTATAATTCCAGCTATTCCAAAGCTGTTCTGCCCAGTCAGTGTTGTGGTCGGAGCCTTCCTGTGAGAGAGTTGAATTCCTATTTTGCTGATCAGGCTCAAAGTCTTCACTCCCCCTGACCCCAGTTACGTACTGACTATTTGGGGCTGTTTGCCGCGACCTAAGGTCCGGTAAATCTCTGGTTTTCTTACCACTATGCTTGTAGCTAATAGTGATCCTTCGGTCCCCAGTGACCGGTAGCAATGTGCAGGACTTCTCCAAGCCAAAAGCACTTTTTAAATATTCCTTCCACTTTGCCCTTCGATTTGCTCGACTCTTAATAGATATCTCCGTCTGTCTTCCAGTGGGGCACAGCTCTGACTAGGCTGAGGTGAACTAGACCACCTGTACTAGCCTCCACTTTCTGAACTGCTAACAGGCTCAGACTGGACACGTCTACTCTGTCCAAGGACAGGAAACTGACTGACTAAATCACTCCCTTCTACACCCCTGCTGGGTGTGTCAGAAGTGTACGTGATGTCATGAAGAGCCCTTAACTGTTACCTCTCCACTCATCCTCCTGGTATTGTGTACCAGGGCTACACATTCCCCCATGGTAAACGACAGCACTCCCGGGCTGTAAAATATAAAGAGACATTTTTGTTTATGCATTTAACATTAAACATTAATTCGTCCCATCCGGGAGGTAAGGATGTCTTAAACGTTGCGAACAATAACATTATAGAGAAATACAAATATTAAATAAACATGTTCATAAAAATAGACAATATACTTGTGAAGGACCCGCACCAAACCTTCAACGTGGGTCCTGGGTGGGCTGCAGGACATCCGAATGCAGACCTCACTCAGTGCCACACCACACGGGTTTTCTGTTCAGAGGTAAGTCAAGGTTTCATGTGAAACCATTAAAAAGGCACCTTAGTGCAACTATTTACAGGATACAGTTTTTGGGCTGGCTCAGTCCTCAGCCTCTGAGTCCATTATAAGACATAATAGGGAAAACACATATATATTTATAGACTTTTTACAATATTCACATCAATTCGTTATAATCACTGCTGATATCTAATGGGTAACTTCCCTTTGGTGGTTCGCTCTGATCTACGTGGTGTAGCTTCAGGTATATCAAGTTGCGATCTGTCTGCACTGCGTAACGGCAAACTATAGAACTGCCTCAATCTTTCTATGGATCTGGCAAGCGTACTGATGGCTGGGCGGTGTGAGTCAGCTTCACCAGGGGATCCCATAGTATGGGGCGCTGCTTCAGATGATCCTTCTTGAGATTCCACAGGTTGAGGTGTTGCTGGAATGGGTAACTCCTGAACGGGCTCGACTGGCACCACGGGCACAACTGGAGGTAAAACTTCCTCTTGTGGCTGATAAAACTGCAACACCGGAACTATTACAGCATCTCCCAGTCTAGGCCAATCCGCAGGAAAATCTCCCAGATCGGTGTGTATGACCTCTTCTTTCCTTTCTTTTTGGTTGATGACAGGGTTCTTGTCACAACATTTTAAGGGTTCTGGACACAATTTCAAATGGTCTCTGGACACAGTGGTTGTTGTTCTTCCTCCGTCCTTACTGACGACACAAACTTTTCTGTTGTCATATTTAGAATCTTGTATGACGTAGGGTTCTTGCTCCCACTGGTTATCCAATTTGTGCATCTTCCTTTTTCTTTTTAATACTACCTCTCCAGGCATCAAAGGCTTGGCAGGAGCATTTCGGTTGTAAACATCTTCCTGTTTCTCCCGTGCCTTGTTGAGACTTTCCTCTACACAGATTTGTACTCTTCTGTATTGCTCTTGCCGATTGATGTCCCAGTTTTCAACGGCGTCGTCTGCCTCCGGTTCTACCACTCCAAGTTCTAGATCCATTGGTAGTCTTCCGGGCCTTGCTCTCATAAGATAGGCTGGAGTGCAATTAGTTGAACTTACAGGTATATGGTTATACAAGTCAACCAAATCAGGTAGTAAATCCGGCCATCGATTCCTGTCTTCCAACGGTATGGATCTCAACAAGTCAAGGACGATATGGTTCATTTTTTCGCAAAGACCGTTGGTTTGAGGGTGATATGGTGTTGTTCTAATTTTCTTGCACCCGTACATGTGACAGAATTCCTTGAATAAATCAGCTTCGAAAGCAGGTCCCTGATCGGTTAATACTTGCTCCGGATACCCATGCGGTCTGCAGAAGCTTGCTTGAAAGGTTTTGCGGCCGTCACTGCGGTCTGGTCCTTAACTGGAACAACCACCAGAAATCTGGAGTAATGGTCCACCATGGTCAAGGCGTATGAGTATCCAGATCTACTTGGCGACAATTTGACGTGGTCCAGGGCCACAATCTCCAGAGGACGAGTCGTCCGGATAGGTTGCAGGGGTGCCTTCTGACTACCGTAGTCCTTTCTTCTGAGACCACAGGGTCCACAGTTCCGACACCACCTCTCGATGGAGCTGCGCATCCCTACCCAGTAGAACCGGCATCTCAACAGGGTCTCCAGCTTTCTCCAGCCAAAGTGTCCTGCTTGATCGTGGTATGCTTCCAACACCATTGGGACGTCTGCCTTGGGGACCACTATTTGCCAGACCATCTCATGGGTTCTGGGGTTGACGTATCTCCTGCACAACTTCTCACGGTATAGGAACAACCTGCTTTTCTCGTTCCACAGGAGCTTTGCTGACATAGGTGCATCCTTTTCCAAAGAGGAGCCTTCCTGTCTTAACAACTCCTTGATGCGGCTGACCACTGGATCACTGTCCTGAGTCTCTTTCCAACTGTGATGGGGTAAAGGATTTAATGTTGCACCATACTGCTTTCTGTGGACTCGATGCTCGTGGACTACCCCATTTCGATGGAACGCAGGGAGCTCAATTTCTTCCAGGTCGTCCGATTCTTCTTCCGTGTCAGAGTCATGCGGCCTTCGGGACAACGCGTCAGCATTAGCATTCTTTCGACCTGCCCGGTACTTGATAGTAAACTGGTAATTGGACAACCGAGCCATCCAACGCTGCTCCATGGCACCCAGCTTGGCGGTTTCCAGGTGCGTTAACGGGTTGTTATCTGTAAACGCAGTGAACTGATTAGAGGCCAGATAATGCTTAAATCTTTCAGTAATGGCCCAGACCAGCGCCAGAAACTCCAGCTTGAAGCTGCTATAATTTTCCGGATTCCTTTCAGTTGGCCTGAGTTTTCTGCTGGCATATGCGATGACTTTTTCTTGGCCATTCTGCTTCTGACTGAGAACTGCTCCCAAACCTTCATTACTGGTGTCGGTGTACAACAGGAACGGTTGGCTGTAATCAGGATAGGTTAAGATCTCATCACCTGTAAGGATCTCTTTCATCTTTTGGAATGCTTCAGCCTGTTCTTTACCCCAATTAAAGGGAGGGTTTCTGCTCTTTAAGGATTGTCCTACCAGGAGGTCCTGTAAAGGAGCTGCCTTCTTCGTGTAATCTTTCACGAACCTTCTGTAGTAACCCGTTAGTCCCAGGAACTGTCGCACTTCCTTAAGGTTCTTCGGCTCCGGCCACTTCTGGATGGCAGTGACTTTCTCTGGGTCCGGCGCTACTCCTTCCGAACTGACGATGTGCCCCAAGTATTGTACCTTCTGCTTGAGTAGATGGCATTTTGAGGGTTTTAATTTCATCCCGTACCTGGACAGGGACTCGAATACTTCTGCCAGGTGCTTCAGATGGTCCTCATATGTCTTGGAATACACGATGACGTCGTCTAGGTATAGCAGCACGGTTTCAAAATTGAGATGTCCCAGACAGTTTTCCATCACTCTCTGAAATGTTCCTGGGGCACTGCTGAGCCCAAACGGCATTCTGTCGAACTCACAGAGCCCCATTGGGGTGGTGAAAGCCGTTTTCTCACGATCCTCCTCAGCCACAGCCACTTGCCAGTAACCACTAGTCAGATCAAGGGTAGAAAAGTAGTTAGCCGTTTTCAGAGCAGCTAATGATTCCTCTATGCGTGGTAACGGGTATGCATCCTTGTGTGTTATGCGGTTCACCTGCCTGTAATCCACACACATTCTCATACTACCATCTTTCTTTTTAACCAGAACTAGAGGGGCTGCCCAGGGGCTACAACTATCCCTTATCACCCCGGCTTTCTTCATATCATTCAACATTTCTTTAGCCTTCTGATAATGAGCTGGAGGTATGGGCCTATACCGCTCTTTGATGGGAGGATGATTGCCTGTAGGGATATGATGTTGTACTCCCTTAATTGTCCCAAAATCAAGTGGATTTTTGCTAAACACTTGGGCGTACTCTTGCACCACCCGTAATACCCCTTGCTTCTGGTGAGCGGGAGTGGTGTCCGTCCCAACATGGAGTTGCTGACACCATTCCGCCACCTGAGTTGCTGGGTCATTGTCCTCCGCTATTTGACAGGAGTCTAAGGACTCAGCCGGGAGAATAGAATTATTATCAACAGCATGTAGTTTAGCAATGGTTGCATAACGGGGTAAGTTTACCTCATCATCTCCCCAATTGAGAAGCCGTACCGGTACTCTTCCATTCACCACCTCTACTACTCCTCTAGCAGTCATAAGTGTAGGTCTATGTTCTGAATGGTGGGGTTCTACTACAGCTTGGTAATTCTGTCCTCTCAGACCTATGGCTGCCCTGCACCAAATGATCATTTCACTCATTGGGGGTATCACAATAGGATCCGAGTCAGTGACCCGTACATTACCAATTTCGCCGTCTGTAAGCTTCGCTTGCTGTTGACACACCAGGGCCCGGATCTCTCTTTGGATTACTCCTTTCTGCCTTGGTCGGGCAATCTCAGCGAGCTGTTGGAGCAAGAACACAACTTCTCCCAAACAATTACCGATAATGTTAGTACCCAAAATTATATTTAAACCGTTCTCCTCATTTACAGTCTTTACTACCAGAAGCCCCTGGTCTTTCAACTCCTCTCTGCCCACCTTTACATCTACACATTTTGTTCCGAGTACTTCTACAGGAAGACCATTAGAAGCATACACAGTAAAGTCAAGGCTCGGAGGTTTAAGACTGTCCATTGACCAGTACTTGGTATATAGGGCATCAGGTATTAGGGTCACCTGCGACCCAGTGTCTAACAATGCTGGAACAGCAATACCATCTAGAATAATAGACAGGTAGGGTCGCCCGCCCACATACCTGCGGTTCCAGTCTAGGGGGCCTGACGGGTATTCTCCTGGGTGTTGGCCCTTGGACCCAGGTTCTGCCCGTTTAAAGGACACTGTGTAGACAGATGACCTTTCCGGTTGCAGCGATAACAGATGATCTCTCGACGAGGAGGGTGTTGATCAGAGGTTGCTCCTGGGGGTGGCGTTGTCCTCCTCCGGGGGGGCGACGTCTTCTTTCTTCTCCGGTGCATCCACGGGACGTCTTCTGGGCAGTCAGCTAATAAGATCTTTCCTTCCTCCTCTTTCCGCAGCTGCAGGGCACTCATTACAGCAGCCAGATTTTTAGTCAGCTGGCGCACCTCTGAGCGCAGACAGTCCAATTCACTAGGAGGTGTCACCTGCGCTTTGGCTTCAGCCACTAGCGGGGAAAAGGGGGTTACTGCCGGTTCCAGAGTGACTTCAGCCTGATGATGTTGGGTTGCCACCTCGGGTTTGCCCAGGGGCCGCAGCCCTTTTATTGCCATGTCCTTTAGGGCATCAAAGGTAGCATCCGGATGGTCTAAGGACCACCAGTTTACAGTTCTGCGTTCCTCTTGGGATCTCAATCCCTGTATAAATTGTTCTTTCAGCATTCTATTCTCGTCGATAGCATTTAAATTGTTAATTTGCTTGAGGGCTCTCAGGGCTCCTTGTAGTCGGCAAGCGTAGTCCCGGATGCTGTCACCTGGCTGTTGTGAACAGTGATAGAAGGCCATCCGGAGATCCGTTTCTGTGCGGTCTTCAAATATGGCATGCAGCTTAAGGAAGATCGCAGGTACCGATTCCTGATCAACGGTATCCCAAGTCTCCACTTCCCTCTCAGCAGCGCCAGTTAGCTGCCCTATTAGCACAGCAGCTTTTTGTCTCTCAGGCATGGAGTACATTTCTAGGATGCTGCATAACTTCCGCTTGAAGCCTGCTAAAGTGCCTGGCTCACCGCTGTATTGGGGAAGCCATTTCGCCCCAGGCATATATGGGAGCGTTAGTGGCATGATCGGGACTACCGGACTGGGTGCTGGGCCTGCACCCCCATCTGGCGCTACAATACCAGACGGTGCGGGATTGGGGCCTCCGGCCGGGGCTGCACTGTCAGCCGGTTGTTGTGACATCTTAGCGCCCCCTTGGTTAAACGGAGCCTACCGGTTTCAGACGCTGCTATTTCACAGGCACCGCAGTGGGAACAGGACCTTCGTCGCAGGCGCTCTGATGTCAGAGCGTTCACTTCCTGTTGCAGGACCTGCCGCTGAGTCAGAGCCGGGGGCGTGTCCAAGACTTTGCGCGCTCTTTCAGGTACGCCCACCTTCTTCTCCAGCGCCTTAGGGCGCGAATCTGGCGGCAAATATGGCGGTATTTGGCGCCAAACAACAGCAACAGTCTTTTTCGCCAAAACACTCCACAGGCACACAGGGCTCGCAATGCTGCAAGTTTCGTATCCTGTTCGTGACGCCAAAGTTTTGTGTCGACCCGCCACCACAATTGTGGGTTACCAGGGCAATGGGGTACTCAGAGCCGAGCCCATGGAAGTCTATGGGATTTGTCACAGGTAGCTGTGGCTCGGTCTGTGGCCCTGGCGGTCTGGCGTATGTTGGGGGAATATTTACAGGGGATAGATTTATATACAGTTCGTGACGCCACCTGTAGTCTTCTGGTAATTTGTACCAGCGCTGCTGCAGATCTCTGAGGGGATGGTGAGGCAGCTAGATGTCAGGTCCCCTACAGGTGGGACTCTTCCCTCAGGTCGGTAGTTAAAGCAGGGTTGTGCAAGCATGCAAATAAATAACACAGTCTCACACCGTCAGCGTCTTTCCATACCTTTACTTGTAAGATGGTAAGGCAGGTCCCAGGGAGGCTGATGGGGTTGATGGAGGATGAGCTTTGAGGCAACGGTTAAGCAAATTAGGGGCCTCCTTTACTGTCCAATAATGGTGAGTCCAACCAGCCTGCAGCGTGGTTCCCTCTATAATTCCAGCTATTCCAAAGCTGTTCTGCCCAGTCAGTGTTGTGGTCGGAGCCTTCCTGTGAGAGAGTTGAATTCCTATTTTGCTGATCAGGCTCAAAGTCTTCACTCCCCCTGACCCCAGTTACATACTGACTATTTGGGGCTGTTTGCCGCGACCTAAGGTCCGGTAAATCTCTGGTTTTCTTACCACTATGCTTGTAGCTAATAGTGATCCTTCGGTCCCCAGTGACCGGTAGCAATGTGCAGGACTTCTCCAAGCCAAAAGCACTTTTTAAATATTCCTTCCACTTTGCCCTTCGATTTGCTCGACTCTTAATAGATATCTCCGTCTGTCTTCCAGTGGGGCACAGCTCTGACTAGGCTGAGGTGAACTAGACCACCTGTACTAGCCTCCACTTTCTGAACTGCTAACAGGCTCAGACTGGACACGTCTACTCTGTCCAAGGACAGGAAACTGACTGACTAAATCACTCCCTTCCACACCCCTGCTGGGTGTGTCAGAAGTGTACGTGATGTCATGAAGAGCCCTTAACTGTTACCTCTCCACTCATCCTCCTGGTATTGTGTACCAGGGCTACACACTTGCTGCTGAGAAAACAGGGATGTGAAACTTCAAATACCGCTCTGTTGATGCAGGATGGGGCTGTATACAGGAGACAGAAAAGATACATACTGCAGGAGATGACTCTGTACACAGGGGACTGAAAGAAGAGCTATTTTTCATATTATAAGACACACTTTTCCCCTCCAAATGTGGGTAGAAAGTGGAGGTGCCTGTTATAATCCAAATTTAGCTTACCGGGGGGAGCGGCTATGGTGGATCGGGGGTCACAGAAAGCAGGGCTGCTGCGATTCTTTATGAAAAATAATGCGATTCTGTTAATAACCATTTAATGAGCAAGTGAATTGCAAGCAAATAGTCTGGTGACCTAATATCATGATTTATCATTTCTCACTCTACTACTATATGGAGATTATTTTTGACATTTGTGTTTAATATTTTATGTAGAAATGCTATAAAATATTACATAAACCTTAAAGGGATTGTTTCCTTTTAGAAAATCACAGACCACAGGTGTAGTTACTTATGAAAAATAAATACGGTCTACTCACCATCCCCTTATCCACCAATGAGTTTTCGCTACTGGTTCCAGTGTCTTATGATGTCTACCATGCTGACGTCACGTCGACAGTACAGCTGCCAATCAATGAGATCGGAGAGAGCAGCAGTTCTGAGAGGGGGATGCCATCGGCACGGGCACAGTCACTGAGCTGACTCTCTGCCGCGGTGTCGACATGACATTTGCGATGCAACCGATATCATGCACCGTGAACAGCAGCAGAGACTCACCAGTGGTCCCGGGGATGATGAGTAAACCGAAGATTATTTTTTTAGAATAAACTGCACCCAATGATCAGGTATCAGGCTTTTCTGAAAGGAGACAACCCCTTAACAGTATAGAATTACGGTTACAATATTACAAAATAACTCTTATTTTCGGTAGATGTCTTCACTAGGAACTCAAAGAGAAATCTGATATTTTCAGAATTTAAAGAAGGAGTTCCTGGTATCACACCAGATACTTATGAAGAGCATGCCATTGTTCAAGATATGCCCTCAACTCTCGACAACAAAGATCTATCATCTGATCAACAGGTCCTATCTTCTGATTCATTACAGGCTGTTAAGCAAAGTAAAAGTCACATAAAGGGTGTGAAAGAAAGAAGAGGTCGCGGAAGAGCAAAGCAATTTTCGTGTTCGAAATGTGGGCAATGTTTTAATTATAAATCAGATCTTGTTATGCATCAAAGAATTCACACAGGGAAGAAGCCATATTCATGTTCAAAATGCGGAAAATGTTATAATTGGAGATCATACCTTGTTAGGCATCAAAAAACTCACACAGGGGAGAAGCCATACTCATGTTTAGAGTGTGGAAAAAGTTTTAAGCAAAAAGTAACTCTTGATATACATCAGAGAATTCACACGGGGGAAAGAAAGACCATTTTCATGTATAGAATGTGGCAAATGTTTTAGCCATAAACCATCTTTTGTTATACATCAGAGAAGCCACACAGGGGAGAAGCCATATTTATGTTCAGAATGTGGGAAATGCTATAGCACTAGAATAAATCTGGTTCTACATCAAAGAAGTCACATAGGGGAGAAGCCATATTCGTGTTCAGAATGTGGAAAATATTTTATCCGGAAATCAAATCTTGTAAGACATCATCAAATTCACACCAAGCAGAAGTCATCTTCATTTTCATGTTCGGAATGCGGGGCATCTTTTAAATGGAGATCAGATCTTTTTACACATCAGAGAATACACCCAAGGGAAAAGCCTAATTCATGTTCAGAGTGTGGGAAATGTTTTAATTCGAGATCAGACCTTGTTAGGCATCAAAAAAATCACACGGGAGAGAAGCCATATTCATGTTTAGATTGTGGAAACTGTTTTAGACGGAGATCAACTCTTGTTATACATCAGAGAATTCACACGGGGGAAAAAACATTTTCATGTTTAGAATGTGGGAAATCCTTTAGCCGTAAATCATCTTTGGTTATACATCATAGAAGCCACACAGGGGAGAAGCCGTATGCATGTTCAGAATGAGGGAAATGTTATAGGGCTAAAATAAATCTTGTTAAACATCAAAGAAGTCACACAGAGAATAAGCAATTGTCATGATCAGAAAGCAAAATAATGATTATGCCTTACTGACCATCAAAAAACTCATCTAAGAATTCAGCCATAATTATATTTGGCATGTTGGATATATTTTACACACATTTTACAACTTTATAAACATAAAAGAGCTCACGCAGAGAAGGTTTGTTTTTTCTTTTTCAACTTCCGTACAATACAACCAGTCCTTCTGATGCAAGGAACAATATCACTTTTATTTTTCGATGCATGGAAATTTATTTATTTTTTTTTAGGGGGAGTTGGAATAGTTTTTATTGGTTTTATATCAGAGAAAGTATAACTGTTATCAATGTTATTCTGTTTTACTGATAATGAGCTGTGTCTGCCCAATTTTTTTACATTTTTTGCTGGCTAAAAAAAAAACCCAGAATGCTGCTTGATCCATTTCTTTCATGGATCGGTTTCTCACGGATGAATACTGTTTATGTATATTATAGAACGAGGACAGCAGGTGTGGGAAAACCTTATATTACAAGGAAAAACTTCAAACCGTCCCCAAAGAATGAGCATTTACTGAAACAGTTTCAATTTGAAAATGTTGTCTTTTTTTTACTGTAAATAATTTTTTGAAAAATTGGAAAGAGGGGTTTATAGAATCATAGACTCATAGAATCATAGAATAGTAGAGTTGGAAGGGACCTCCTGGGCCATCTGGTCCAACCCCCTGCTCAAAGCAGGATTCTCTAAATAATCCCAGACAGATGTCTATCCAGCCTCTGTTTGAAGACTTCCATTGAAGGAGAACTTACCACCTCTCGTGGCAGCCTGTTCCACTCATTGATCACCCTAACTGTCAAAAAGTTTTTTCTAATATCTAATCTGTGTCTCCTCCCATTCAGTTTCATCCCATTGCTTCTAGTTTTTCCTTGTGCAAATGAGAATAAAGATGATCCTTCTACAATGTGACAGCCCTTGAGATATTTGTAGACAGCTATTAAGTCTCCTCTCAGTTTTCTTTTTTGCAAGCTAAACATTCCCAAATCCTGCAACCGTTCCTCATAGGACATGGTTTGCAGACCGGTCACCATTCTGGTGGCTCTTCTCTGAACTTGCTCCAGTTTGTTGATGTCTTTTTTAAAATGTGGTGCCCAAAACTTTACACAGTATTCCAGATGAGGTCTGACCAAAGAAGAGTAGAGGGCAATAATGACCTCACGTGATCTAGACTGTATGCTTCTGTTGATACATCCTAGAATTGCATTTGCCTTTTTTGCTGCTGCATCACACTGTTGACTCATGTTCAGTCTGTGATCAATTAGTATACCCAAGTCTTTTTCACATGTGCTGTTACTTAGCCCTATTCCTCTAGGCATTCTTCTAGGCATTCTTCCTGCTTTAAAGGCACAATGCCCAAAGAAAACATTATGGGTCCGATTCATCATAGCGATTATTACAAAATTCTGGTGTAAATCGCTTTGAAAAATCACATTTTTGCACAACGTGGAGTTGATCAAAAACTTTGCAACTTTGGCAACTTTTGTTGTTTTAATAGTTGTATTGTCCAACTTCTCCAAAATGGAGAGAGTTTGGGTGTGACGCCACAGCTTGTCTAATTCACCAGAAATCTTTCTCCAGTTCCAATCTGGTGTAAAATTTGAGGCAAGTCGTACAATTTTCACACACGTCTGATTAATTAAGACCGACATTAATTTTGCCAGTTTTGATGAATCGTGGCGTATATCTAATTATCAATTACTGTTCTTTCAGAAACGCTGGTGTAGGATCAGATTTCAAGACTTGATAGCTGTCAGTGTCCATAAGCACCGCTTTTATTTCAGAATAATCAATGTATTAATTTGTCTAAACCCAAGATCAAAACATAGTATTCAATTACCCTGCAGTAAATAAATAGCAATAATGCATGAAAACATAGGGCGCTTAGTTAATAACATCATTTTGATTTTATAAAAATGTAAAAGTCATACAACCGCATCACGGTGACCCTTTTCTAATCCTATCCTCCAGTATTAAAACCTTACCATATGTCTAAATTACAAAACCCAATATAAAAACAAAGTAAGCAAATACCCTTCAATGGGTGTCCACTGGTAGGGGCCTTGGATCTTGTCAGCCCCTTAATCACATTTACGTAATTTAGACATATGATAAGGTTTTAATACTATAGGTTAGGAACGTCCCGAATAGGGTCACCTTGAAGTGGTGAGAAGGCTTTTTACATTTTTTATTCAAAATTGTTAACCAAGTCCTCTATAATATTTTCATGCACTATTGCTATTTATTTATTTACTGCAGGATATTTGCTTATGTTGTTTTTATCTTGGGCTTTGTCTGTTGTCAGTAACTCAGTAGCGTCATTGCTCGTGAAACATGACCTAAGGTTGCAGTACAGAATCAGAGCTGCCAGCTCCTGCGAAACCTATCGGCTCTGAATAACGGTGAAGTCAGTAACCGCACCGCTCACCAGTGTTGCAGAGTCTCATAGGGTGACTCTAATGAGCGGTGTAGTTACTGATGTCACCTCTGTTCGGAGCCACCAGCATCTTTGATCCCTGCCGTCATCTGTACTCCAAATGAGTACATTCTGATATCACTGCAGCCGAAGGCAAGCATCAGACTTTTCATAATTGACATATGCTTTTCTCCCTGACCAGGAGCTGTAGTATGTGGCAAACATGAACTGGAGAAGCTCTACATGAGTGTACACAGCAATTACACAGTACGTAGAATGGGTACATTTATAAGATTGTCTCAGTACAGGGAAAAAAAACGTTAACACATCCAATTATGGAACTGTCGGTTAAAACGTACTTTGTTGGTGGGAAACAAACCTCTAATGCAAATTGCCACTATAAAATGTGAAGCAGCAAAGTTTGTGTAACTCAAAATTTGTGTCAGTCTTAAAACTTTTGGCCACGACTTTATCATTACTGAGCATTACTTTACATTATTTTATTAACAGATAAAAATTGTTTGGTAATGCATAAAATATTCCTGAGAACATTGTTGTTATCATGTTATCATGGGAGAGGTGCTATAGCATAGAGATGGAATCAAGACTAGCATCTATTCCAAACCGGGATGTGTTGAGCAGTTGTTGCTAATTTATAACAAACAGCTCCCACAATACCTCTCTCTTGTCCCTGTGTTGGGGCCTATAAATGTAGAAACATTCTAAGGGGTGCACGCATGTGTGGGGTGCACGCATTCAGCAAAGCATTGCATTAGATAAGCATAAAGCAAAAGCAGTTACTCCATGGCAGTTATTCAGGGCAGGAGTCAGGTAACTCACACTTTGTAGTCCCTTTTAACCATGTGCTTTATTTCTATCCTCCTGTGTTCCCTTACCATCCACATTCCGTGCCCCATCCCCACTCCATCATGACTCATACACATCAGTCCCTCTATACTTTCCTCTACCATGTTCAGCTCCCATGCACTCCTCACCTTCCTGAAAAACCCCAGCCCATCTTGCCCATACACATCACACAAAAAAACTTCTTACAATTCCAATAACTACTTGCTCTTTATCTTCTTACTCCTACTGATTTCGGGGAACATCTCCCCCAATCCTGGTCCACCATCAGCCAACCTCAACCCTTACCCTACCTTATATCGAAACCTTACTAACCTTATTAATATTACTTGCACTCCCTCATCTCCTTCTTTTAATTGTGCCCTCTGGAATCCACGGTCTGTATGTAACAAGCTTCCTTTCCTGCACAATTGGGTGGGTGAGCCTGGGGGGCTGATATATGACTGCTACTCTCCCTCAGAGTAGCAGTCATATATCAGCCCCCCAGGCTCACCCACCCAATTCCTTGACCACTTCTCAGCCTGGCTTCCACACTTCATGTCCTCAGAACTACCAACTCTCATCCTGGGAGACTTCAACATCCCCATTAACAGCCCCACTTCCACATCTGCATCCCAGCTTCTATCACTAACCACTTCTCTAGGCCTCTCACAGCTTTCAACCTCTGAGACACACAAGGACTGTAACACCCTTGACCTGGTCTTTGTCCGGCTCTGTTCAATCTCCTACCTAAATAACTCACCGCTTTCCCACTCTGACCACAACATTCTCTCCTTCACGCTCACAATTCCTCGCCCTCCCAGCACACTCCTACCTATCACATATTCAGAAATGTACAAGCCATTAACCCTCATACACTTTCAGACTCCCTACACTCATCACTGTCCCCAATCTCCTCTTTTTCCTTTCCTGATCTAGCTGTTCATCACTACAATGACACTCTCAGAAGCACCCTTGACCAAGTAGCGCCCCCTCACCCTCAGAACCTCCAAACACAGAGTAAAACAGCCCTGGCTCATATCGCAAACTCGATTTTTCCAGTGATGCTCTAGGAGTGCTGGACGCTTATGGAGAAAAACCCGCACACCAGAAGACTTCATCCACTTCAAATTTATGTTAAGAACCTATAACTCTGCTCTTCACCTCGCCAAACAGACCTACTACACCACCCTGATCTCCTCACTATCCAACAACCCCAATAAACTTTTTGACACCTTTCACTCCCTCCTCAGGCCAAAAGCACAAGCCCCTATCTCAGACATCTGTGCTGATAAACTGGCCTCCTACTTTATAGAGAAAATAGATAACATCCGTCAGGAAATCCGCTCCCAACCACCAAGTGCTATGACTCCCATCCCTCCCTGCATTTACTCTGGCTCACTCCACATTTGATCCCATCACAGAAGAAGAAGTCTCCAGACTCCTCTCTTCTTCTTGTCCTACTACATGCACTACCGACCCCATTCCTTCAGTCTCTCTCCCCAGTCATCACAACTCACCTAACTACAATCTTTAATCTCTCCATCTCCTCGGGCATTTTCCCATCCTCCTTCAAACACTCTATCGTAACTCCATTATGAAAGAAACCCGCTCTCGACCCATCCTGCCCAAACAACTACAGATCAGTCTCCAATTTCCCCTTCATCTCTAAAATCTTGGTGCGCCTAATCTACTCCCGCCTTTCCCGTTACCTCTCCACTCACTCCCTCCTTGACCCTTCACAGTCCGGCTTCCGCCCCCTACATTCGACTGAAACTGCACTCAAAGTTATCAATGACCTTCTGACAGCAAAAAGTAATGGTGACCACTCTGCTCATTCTTCTCGACCTTTCTGCAGCTTTCAACACTGTTGACCACCATCTCCTACTCTCTAGGCTTTAGTCACTAGGCATTAAGGACACTGCCCTCTCCTAGTTCTCTTCCTATCTTTCTGACCGTTCCGTCAGTGTTTTGTTTGCTTGCTCCTCTTCCTCTTGCTGTCGGGGTACCTCAGGGCTCAATCCTTGGCCCCTTCTCTTCTCTACACGGCCCCACTTGGACAGACCATCAGCAGATTTGGCTTTCAGTACCATCTTTATGCTGATGACACACAAATATACACGTCATCCCCCGACCTTACCCCCGCTGTACTACAGAACGCCAGTGACTGTCTGTCCGCAGTCTCCAACATCATGTGCGCTCTCTATCTGAAACTCAACCTCTCCAAAACTGAACTTCTTCTGCTCCCGCCATCTACTAACCTCCCTAAATCTGACATTTCCCTCTCCGTGGGCGGCACCATAATAACACCCCGGCAGGGTGTTATGTCTGACACCAATCTCTCCTTCACCTCCCATATACAATCTTGTTCGCTCTTGCCGCTTACACCTAAAGAACATCTCTAGAATCCTCCCTTTTCTCACCATGGGAACAACAAAAACCCTGTCGCCTTGATCCACTCCCATCTGAACTACTGAAACCCTCTATTAATTGGCCTCCCCGTTACTCGACTCTCCCCTCTCCAGTCAATACTGAATGCAGCCGCCAGGGTCATCCATCTGACTAATCGGTACTCGGACGCGTCCGCTCTTCGCCAATCGTTACATTGGCTGCCCATTTTTTATAGGATCCAATTCAAAGTACTTGTTCTCACCCACAAAGCTCTCCACAGTGCAGAACCCCCCTACATCTCCTACCTCATTTCTGTCTATCGGCCTAACCGACTGCTGCGCTCTGCAAACGACTTTCGACTAACCTCTGCACTAATCCATACCTCCCACTTCCGACTCCAAGACTTCTCTTCCTCTTCGCCAATCCTCTGAAATGCTCTACCCCAAGAAATTAGGACTATCCACAATTTGCATAGTTTCAGGTGCTCCCTCAAAACACATTTGTTCAGAGCTGCTTATCACGTTCACTAATCAAAGTCATTTTATGTGAAAGTGTGTGTTTGTAGCGCATTCACCTTCCCCATCTATCCCCCACTCTCTCAAGATGGCTGGACCATCATTGTAAATACACACCTGTACTTTGTATCTCCCCCATCTTATTGTAGATTGTAAGCTCTCACGAGCAGGGTTGTCTTATTTTGCTTTAATTATTGTATTATTGTTACCGTTGTTACCTATGACTCGTGTTTTGAAACTGTTAACTGTAAAGCGCTGCGGAATATGTTGGCGCTATATAAATAAAGATAATTATTATTATTGTAAGGCATACACCATCTATAGTACGTTGTACATAGGGCACGTTACAAGCATATGAAAAAATGGCAGATACTCCGGTCATTATGCAGATTATCAAAGTGACCAATGACCTTCTTACAGCAAAACGTAACGGCGACCACTCTCTGCTCATTCTACTCGACCTTTCTGCAGCTTTCGACACTGTTGACCACTGTCTCCTACTGTCCAGGCTCCACTCTCTAGGTATTAAGGACACTGCTCTCTCCTGGTTCTCCTCCTATCTTTCTGACCGCTCCTTCAGTGTTTCGTTCTCTGGCTCCACGTCATCTCCTCTTCCTCTCACTGTCGGTGTACCCCAGGGCTCAGTCCTTGGCCCCCTTCTCTTCTCTCTCTACACCGCCCCAATTGGACAGACCATCAGCAGATTTGGCTTTCAGTACCATCTTTATGCCGATGACACACAACTATACACGTCATCCCCCGACCTTACCCCCGCTGTTCTACAGAACACCACCGACTGTCTGTCCGCAGTCTCCAACATCATGTCCGCTCTCTATCTGAAACTTAACCTCTCCAAGACTGAACTCCTTCTGCTCCCGCCGTCTACTAACCTCCCTAAATCTGACATTTCCCTCTCAGTGGGCGGCACCATAATAACACCCCGGCAGCAGGCTCGCTGTCTGGGTGTTATGTTTGACACCAATCTCTCCTTCACCTCCCATATACAATCTCTTGCCCGCTCTTGCCGTCTACACCTAAAGAACATCTCTAGAATCCGCCCTTTTCTCACCATGGAAACAACAAAAACCCTCACTGTAGCATTGATCCACTCCCGCCTGGACTACTGCAACGCTCTATTACTTGGCCTCCCCATTACTCGACTATCCCCTCTCCAGTCCATCCTTAATGCAACAGCCAGGGTCATCCATCTGGCTAATCGGTACTCGGACGCGTCCGCTCTTCGCCAGTCCTTACATTGGCTGCCCATTCATTATAGGATCCAATTCAAAGTACTGGTTCTCACCCACAAAGCTCTCCACAGTGCAGCACCCCCCTACATCTCCTCCCTCATTTCTATCTATCGGCCTAACCGACTGCTGCGCTCTGCAAACGACTTTTGACTAACCTCTGCACTAATCCGTACCTCCCACTCCCGACTCCAAGACTTCTCCCGCACTGCGCCAATCCTCTGGAATGCTCTACCCCAAGAAATTAGGACTATCCACAATTTGCATGGTTTCAGGCGCTCCCTCAAAACACATTTGTTCAGAGTGGCCTATCACATTCACTAACCAAAGTCGTTCTATGTTTAAGTGTGTATGTGTAGCCCATTCACTATCTCCATCCATGCCTCACTCCCTCAAGATGGCTGGACCATCATTGTAAATGCACCATTGTATATACACACCTGTACTTTGTATCTCCCCCACCTTATTGTAGATTGTAAGCTCTCACGAGCAGGGTCGGCTTATTTTGATTTAATTATTGTATTGTTAACGTTGTTACTTATGACTTGTGTTTTGAAACTGTTAAACGGTAAAGCGCTGCGGAATATGTTGGCGCTATATAAATAAAGATTATTATTATTATTATTAGATGGGCTTTTCAGCTTTACAAAAGCAATTGATAAGTAGCATCAGATGATTGTCAGAACTGCTTAGCCTTGGATATTATTCATGAACACAATGTATGATATCCCATGTATAGGACTCTGCGATCAGCTTACGTAGCTCACTACTATTACAGTCTATTTCAATTTAATTTCCCAGAACAGCATGCGTGGCCTTATAAGTCTCCTCACTCTGACATGCCAAACTTAGCTTGTCACTCTCCACAAGGAGAAATGATACCCCTTAGACCCCAGGCCAGAGCCTCTCA
This sequence comes from Oophaga sylvatica, assembly GCA_033576555.1. NCBI lineage: Eukaryota > Metazoa > Chordata > Amphibia > Anura > Dendrobatidae > Oophaga > Oophaga sylvatica. The sequence goes on from JARQOD010000108.1 coordinate 191,886, forward strand.
CCTAGCCAAATCACATCTCATACTTTGCACTAATGAGGGGCAACACCCTGAAACATTGTGTATGCAAATTGAGACTCTGATTTGGCTTGTATCCTAAGTCATATTGCAAGGCTCATTGAAGAGTTGATATTGACTTTTAGAATTGCTGCTTCCAGAAGGTGGCACTACAGTTCTAGTCCTCTTCTTTTCTGAAGAGACAATTTGCATAGTCTGTTTCAGTGTAACTCATATATAGTAAAATGATGGGGCTGGCAACAAAGTCAGGCAAAAATCTGGAGCGCTTTGTGACTACCTTGCTTGAAATAGGAACATCACATTAATCCGGAAATGAGGTATGTTCCATTAAACCTTTATTTTTAGTTATTTTAACCAAAGCCACATTTATGGTCAACGTGTTTCATTAGTTGTGCCTTATTGATGACCAGTCGTTCATGATTTGCACCATATTTATTATGAGAACAGGACTCAAGTTACTCGGAATTAGCAAATTAAGATGGACTCCATAGATATTGACTACTGCCAGGTATGACCGGGACACATTTGAGATGGATGGCGATGAGCTGGAAGTTGCAAACGATGATATTGGAAGTCAATAGCAACATTTCACTGGCGAGGAAGACAGGGCTTGTACATAGTTTGGTCTTTTCTTTGAAAACATAAGGAGGTGAAACCTGGACGATAAAGAAACAAGACAGAAGAAGAATCAATGCCTTCGAAATGTGGTGCTGGAGAAGGATGTTATCAAAACCATGGATGGTAAGAAGAACAAACAAATGAGTTTTGGAACAAATCAAGCTAGACATGTCACTCGAAGCAAGGATGACCAAGCTACGACTTGTCTACTGTGAACACATCATAGGAAGAGAACGATCACTGGAAAAGGACATCATGGTCGGAAGGATAGAAGGAACAAGGTGAAGAGGAAGACCAGCAACCTGATGGCTTGATACTATCAAGATAATGGCGGAGAAGACTATATCTAGGCTTACCCAAGATCGATCTTCCTACAGGGCATTAATCCATAAAGTCCTTCTGGCTTGAGATTGAGTCGAAAGCCATTTTGAGATTTTAGGTATTTTCAGAGTCTTGACCAATGAGGAAGTTTTCCTCGCTGAAAAGCATTGTGGCCTTGCGTGATACATCGTGAGCAAAAAAAGAAGAAAAAATGCCATAAATATGTCGCAAATTTCGGACTCAAAATAAACCAACAAATAGGTGGTGTTGCCTTAAACTAGAAAGTCTAAAATACAGCAGATCTATCAAACAACATGGGAAAATTAGACACTTTGATAAATCTGGCAAATCTTAATAATTAGACAGTATTGATACATCTGTCCATTATCTTAAGTTTCTAAATGGAAATCTCTGCATGGAAGCTTTTCCTCCCGACGTACCTTAGATAAAATAAATGAGGTTCACTGCCAGTCTTATGCTTCGTTCAGATGAAGCATTATCCGTACAAGTGCTGTCCATGTTAGAATTGGATAGCACATAGACATGATCTGTAAGGAAATAGGGGGACACAATAGGTAGAAAGTACTTGTCATGTATGGTCCAGCCATCATTATAATAGTGGTTATGATATAAAGCTGCAGGATCCATCACTATCCTGGATGCGTCTAAGTACAGTTGTCAAGTACTATTGAGTGCAAGGAGAATGTGGACACAGATGAATAGGAGGGACCAGAGTCTGAGTGGAATTTAGAAAGAGGGGACAGGGGAGTGTTAGTTTAGTGAACTGAGGTGACCTGTCTAAAGAGATGTGTTTTTAAAGCACGCTTAAAAACATGGGGGCCAGGTATTAGTCGGATCCTCAGAAAATTGTTGCAGCACGAGACAAGTCTTGGAGACTGTATTGGGAGGTTTGGATTATAGAGGATGTTAGTACAGGAGCGTACATCAAAATCATGGGGGCCTCATAGCATAAGTTCTAATTGGGCCCCCCCCAAAAAAAAACACTTTAATATTTGGTAGGTTTACAGAACAGCGTATCTCACAACTTTGTCGCACTTACAAAGTAATTTTTCTCTTATTGCCCTGTCATTGCCCCAATAAAGTATGATGTCAACTGTATGAATTCTTCCACAGTACCCTCCACACATATGGTGTGATGACCCTACTGTACCTCCCTCAAATCTCCACCGGCAAAGTATGGTGATTCCAACACATTATGTTGCCCCAACTGTGATTGTCACACAGCCCTCCATACAGTATAATATCCTCCACAACCCTTCACGCAGTATGATGGCCCCAACACAACCATCCACACTGTATAATGGCCCCCATTAGCCCTCCAAACAGTATAATGGCCCCCCACCCAGCCCTCCAAACGGCATACTGGTGCCTACAGACTATAACAATATTCATAAAGGACTTAGCATATATAACCAGGTTGAAAACATGCCCGAAGAGATGTTTAATGTTCTCCGTATCTTTGATCCAAACAAATTAGGATGGCGGAGTACTCCCAAACATATTGAAAACTGCAAAGGCAAATAGAATAGCCACAAACCAACAAGAGATAAAAAATATAATCTAACTTTATCAGAAAAAAATACCATAAAAACATAAATATTAGACATATAGAACTGTAAAGGCTTATATATAAAGAGGAGACATGGAAGACGTGCAGGGAGAGGTGCAGTAATAAAGAGTATGGGAACAGCACTCAAAGACTACAGAGAGGGAGTATCAGAAATTGCAAGGAATAAGTCACCAGCAAAATCATGGTATCAAAAGAGGCCTCCAGACTACAGTCAGATATACAAAACTCACAGTAAAAATCACAATTGCTTACCCATAGTGTGACAGGACTGTGGATAGTCCTCCCCTTGCAGCCCCTACACAGTATGATGGAACCCACAAAAACCTTCATTTTGTAAAATTGCTTGCATATAGTATAATGGCCCCCACATAGCCCTCCAAACAGTATAATGGCCCCCACATAGCCCTCCAAACAGTATAATGGCCCCCACATAGCCCTCCAAACAGTATAATGGCCCCAACATACTCATGCAAACAGTATGATGGCCCCCTACACAGTGGCGTAACTAGAGCCTGTTGGGCCCCATTCTGATATACAGTATATATGTACAGTCATGGCCAAAAGTTTTGAGAATGACACAAATATTAATTTTTACAAAGTCTACTGCTTCACTTTTTCTAATGGCAATTTGCATATACTCCAGAATGTTATAAAGAGTGATCAGCTTAACAGCAATTACTTGCAAAGTCAATATTTGGCTAGAAAATGAACTTTATCCCCCAAAACACATTTCAACATCATTGCAGCCCTGCCTTAAAAGGACCAGCTAACCTCTTTTCAGTGATTGCTCCATTAACACAGGTGTGGGTGTTGATGAGGACATGGCTGGAGATCAATCTGTCATGATTAAGTAAGAATGACACCACTGGACACTTTAAAAGGAGGCTGGTGCTTGGCATCATTGTTTCTCTTCTGTTAACCATGGTTATCTCTAAAGAAACACGTGCAGTCATCTTTGCAATGCACAAAAATGGCCTAACAGGGAAGAGTATCGCAGCTAGAAAGATTGCACCTCAGTCAACAATCTATCGCATCATCAAGAACTTCAAGGAGAGAGGTTCCATTGTTGCCAAAAAGGCTCCAGGGCGCCCAAGAAAGACCAGCAAGCGCCAGGACCGTCTCTTAAAAGTGTTTCAGCTGCGGGATCGGGTTACCAGCAGTGCAGAGCTTGCTCAGGAATGGCAGCAGGCAGGTGTGAGTGCATCTGCACGCACTGTGAAGTGGAGACTCTTGGAGCAAGGCCTGGTCTCAAGGAGGGCAGCAAAGAAGCCACTTCTCTCCAGAAAAAACATCATGGACAGACTGATATTCTGCAAAAGGTACAGGCAGTGGACTGCTGAGGACTGGGGTAAAGTTATTTTCTCTGATGAATCCCCTTTTCGATTGTTTGGGACATCAGGAAAACGCCTTATTCGGAGAAGACAAGGTGAGCGCTACCACCAGTCTTGTCTCATGCCAACTGTTAAGCATCCTGAAACCATTCATGTGTGGGGTTGCTTCTCAGCCAAGGGAATCGGCTCTCTCACAGTCTTGCCTAAAAACACAGCCATGAATAAAGAATGGTACCAGAATGTCCTCCAAGAGCAACTTCTCCCAACCCTCCAAGAGCAGTTTGGCGATCAACAATGCCTTTTCCAGCATGATGAAGCACCTTGCCATAAAGCAAAGGTGATAACTAAATGGCTCAGGGAACAAAACATAGAGATTTTGGGTCCATGGCCTGGAAACTCCCAGATCTTAATCCCATTGAGAACTTGTGGTCAATCATCAAGAGACGGGTGGACAAACAAAAACCTAAAAATTCTGACAAAATAAAAAGCATTGATTGTGCAAGAATGGACTGCTATCAGTCAGGATTTGGTCCAGAAGTTGATTGAGAGCATGCCAGGGAGAATTGCAGAGGTCCTGAAGAAGAAGGGTCAACACTGCAAATATTGACTTGCTGCATTAACTCATTCTAACTGTTAATATAAGCTTTTGTTACTCATATGTTTGCAATTATATTTCTGTCTGTGATAAAAACATCTGTCAAACACACATAAAAACCAGAGGGCAGCAGATCATGTGAAAATATAATATTTGTGTCATTCTCAAAACTTTTGGCCATGACTGTATATGTCCTCCATCCTACTATATATGTCCCTTATCCTGGTATATATACGCTGACAAGCAAAAGGGTAACAATGTTTTGAATTTTTTTACTTTCAGGCTCCATTTCTCACCATCCACTGCTGCTTCGAACGTGAGAACACTATCATTTTATACACTATCATCTTGGCTATCTCATACATAAAGTTGACTTGCAGCTATTTAGGATATGATTAGTTCTGCAGATTCTTGTCACATCTCTGCATTGTTAACTGTTTTACTCCTAAGATTTTAATTTTTATCAATTTGTCAGTATTTTGTAAATCCACCTTTGGCTTCCAACACTGCCTCAAGCCTTCTGGGCAGCTCTCTATCAGACTCAAGTATGTCTCAACCAAAATCTGATCCCAAGTCTCCTCTACACGTTCCCCAAGTTGGTGCATACTGGACAACTCACTTGGGTCTGTATACAGCTTTTCTTCACCTCTGCCCACAAGTGTGGGATTGGGTTGCGTTTTGGTTACTGTGGGGTCCAATCCAGCACCTCTACTTCATTGTCATTGAGTCCACCTTCAATCCTGGTCAAGTATCCAATGCCTTTGCTTGTAAAAACAACCTTATATCATCAGGCTTCCTCCACCAAAAATGACAGTTTGTTTGTTTCTTCAAGACCCATTTGCACCCATCAAAGCCTCGTCTATGATTTTCGTCTCATCACTTCAAATCACCCGTTTCCAATCTTCTACTGTCCACTTATTGTACTTCTCCTGCAAACTTGACCCAATGGTTCTTATGACGATATTGAAATAGAGGCTTCTTCACCTTTTTTCGGGCCAGCTGTGACGCTAGTCACTTCTAAAGGGAGGTAAACCGATTACTTCTTCCAAGGATATTATCTCTCTCCAACTTGAAAAATGTTTGTATAAAATCTATATGTACCTTTAATTTGCTTTTGATTAACAGGTCTGTTTTGAAAAGTTTTGTAATGTTTTTTCTAAGTTCGGTCCTTTTCTCCTCTCCCCGTATCTCAACCTTCCCTCCCTACCTCCCCTTCCCCTTGTCTTTCCACCCAATTAAAATATTTAAAACCCTAATAAAACTATTTGAAAAATTTCTAAAGGGAGGTCTTCATCAAGCTATTTATCTGCCCTTGCAACTGATATTGCGATGACATGAGACTCTGGCAATCCTTTGCCAGATCCTGAGTCATCTGTATCAAATTCGCCACCTGTTCACAAAGCGTCTGAACAGGATCCATGCTGGCGAAAAAGAAAAACCTAGCGGCCAGATGTAATGTGACGCTAGTCACTTCTCACGGCTAACCTGTAAGTCAGAGTGGTCAGGGAGTCCAAGGTCAGAAGCCAGGAGGGTACATCATAAATAGAAGGATGAGACAAAAGCGTAGTCAAGTAATGTTTCGAGGTCAGAGTACCTGGAGAATAATGGATCAGAGCAGAGCTAAACAGGCGGATGGTCAGAACGAAGTCCAAGGTCAGGCAACAGATCAAGCATTAACAATACACACCAGAAAAAAAGAGTATGAACAACATCTTTTATAAAATTGCAAAAAACTTTATTAATAAACAACAATTGTCAATAATAATGGCCCAAAATACAGGGATGAAATGGAGGAACAAACTGCAGGTACAAATGCAGGGGTTGCACAGACAAATAGTAACAAGGGTTAATCAAAATGTTCTAATTGGCACTTACATAGTGTAAGTGAATGGTGCATACCACAAAGTATTCATAAATCATCAGGACCCGTAAGACCACCAATAGTCATAATACACACCATATCGATAATCAATAACTCTTACCCATATCAGAAGGTCCAGTCTGTGCGCCCCCTGCAACCCCCTGACGCGCGTTTCGCGGCAGTGCTTTCTCAAAAGGGGACACTGAGTGTCATAACCCCAGGGTTTATATATACCAGCCATAGTCCAAAAGGTGCCGGTGTCTAGCGGCGCACATGCGTCTGACGTCACACGCCATAAGTGTACCGCCTCCTTCCCCCTGGTCGTCACTGCTCCACGTGCATATGGGCGAAATGTCACCTCGTGACGTCATCAATATGCGCCTGCAGCATGACCGACGGCCATAGAGGAAGATAGAGGAGGCGTGGAGTACTGCGCATGCGCGCACCACAGCGGCCATCTTTTTGGAGACCAAGAAGGTGGACATTTTGGAAGGGAATAAAAGTAAATATAAAGTGAATGTAAAGTGGCAAGTGAAAAAACCAGTGTAAATAATAAGACAAACAATAAATTGGGATACATTAATATGTACAACTAAGATCACAAATAATATAAAAACAAAAAATAATAATAAAAATAAGAAAAATGCATATATATAATATAAAGTGACAGTGCAACATATTGTGCAAATAATAATATATAAAATGAATATAAACAACATTATTATTATATTCTTGATCTTGAGTAGTGAAAACAGCGATTTTCAAATCCCAGATGTCCAACCAGAGTGAATCACAGATCGATCACATGGGAGGCAGCATAATATAGAAAATCTCCAAAGTTCAACACACCAACAATAATAAACTACTGGTTTTTTCACTTGCCACTTTACATTCACTTTATATTTACTATAATATGGTGAATTTTGTCAGATTTCAGCAAGATGCAAAGGCCGGTAATCATGGTCGAGGGGCTGCCTTACGTCACCCTGGCACCCTACAAATAAAAGGTACCGCAGTCCATGTGTGCAGTGTGTGTGGCTAATCAGTTCAACTTTACTTAACAATTCAAGTTAAAATGATGACAACAAGCAGTATTGGGCACAACCTGGTCTATAGGACAGAACATTTTCATGTTCTCCATTTGTTCAGCCTGAACTATCCTACCGCTTACTAGCTTCTCCAGCCCCAGGGATTTTCCATCTGGCTGCGCAGTACCCACAAGATCTGCCACGTTTCCCTCACACAGTTCCACTTCCAGTTTCCACCGTATGGAAGGGTTTTCAGTGCTCTCCATCGCGACTGACTTGAGCCCTAGGCTCCGGACAATGCAGTGTCTCGACCACGCACCACAATTGTGGGTTACCAGGGCAATGGGGTACTCAGAGCCGAGCCCATGGAAGTCTATGGGGTTGTCACAGGTAGCGGTGGCTCGGTCTGTGGCCCTGGCGGTCTGGCGTATGTTGGGGGGAATATTTACAGGGGATAGATTTATATACAGTTCGTGACGCCACCTGTAGTTCTCTGGTAATTTGTACCAGCGCTGCTGTAGAGCTCTGAGGGGATGGTGAGGCAGCTAGATGTCGGGTCCCCTACAGGTGGGACTCTTCCCTCAGGTCGATAGTTACGATGGGGTAGTGCAGGGATGCAATCAAATAACACAGTCTCACACATCAGCGTCTTTCCATACCTTTTACTTGTAAGATGGTAAGGCAGGTCCCAGGGAGGCTGATCCAATGGAGGATGTGTTTTGAGGTAGCAGCTGGACAAGTTAGGGGCCTCCTTTACTTTCACAATGATGAGTCCAACCAGCATAAAGCGTAGTTCCCTCTATAAACTCCAGCTATTTCAAAGCTGTACTGCCCGGTCAGTTTTGTGGTCGGAGCCTTCCTGTGAGAGAGCTGAGTTCCTATTCTTGCTGATCAGGCTCAAGGTTCTCACTCCCCCTGACCCCAGTTACGTACCGACACTCCAGGGGCTGCTTGCTGTTACCTAAGGTCCAGTAAGCCTCTGGTTTTTCTACCACTATGCGTGAAGCTATAGTGATGCTTCGGTCCCCAGTGACCGGTGACAATGTGCAGGACTTCTCCAATCCTATAGCACTCAGAATTCCTACCACTGTGCCTTTCGCCTTGTCTGCGCTTGTAGCATAAGCATTCCTCACTTCCAAAGGTTATATAAGTCAGTCCCTTTCTTAACTTCTTTCTTGAGCTTGTTGACAGAATCTCAGTAATCTTCTAGGCAGGAGCACGTCTCTGAACCTTCACTGTCCTTGGGACAGGAGACTGAAGTATATCTGCAACTCACTCCTCTCTCTTACTGCACAGACTGCACTCAGCTCTGCTGCTGACTGACTTATTCGAGTCCAGGCTAGACTGACTTGTCTCTGCTGTCCGAAGACAGGAAACAGACTCCTCAGAGTCACTGACTGAACTGCACCCTGATCACTGCATGTGACTAGACTATATATACCTGTGGGTGTGTCTAAGTGCGTGTTGGAATGAATGTTCATTGAGCATTAAACTGCTATCTCTCCACACATCCTCCAGGGTACTGCGTGTGCCTTCACACCAGGGCTACACAGCAGCAATGTCCGCAGGGAGTTTAACGTGATTCCATACCGCCAGAACAATAGGTACTTCTTGTGCCTCCAGCTCACTGCCCTTGAACTTCTATTTTCTCTCACTCTTTCTAACTAAATTAGAAATCAGTTCCCCCTTTTCTACTTAACCTTGCTCTAGTTTGTCTAAGATAAATCGAGGATTCTCAGGCTATGTGCACACGTTGCGGTTTCTTAGCGGTTTTGCCGCGGCAAAACCGCTTACACAATACAACTCATTAAGGTCTATGAGATTCCGCAATGCTGTGCACATGCTGCGGGTTTTTCCGCGGCGGAATCGCATCGCGGGAGAATCTGCAGCATGCTCATTCTTTTTTGCGGAACCGCTGCGATTCCGCCGCCATAGGAATGCATTGAACCAATTACTTTCCGCATGTGGCTGTGCCCACCATGCGGAAAGTAAGCGGTTCATGTGCGGATGGTACCCAGGGTCTGGAGGAGAGGAGACTCTGCCCTGGGTACCATATCCCTGTAAAAACAATAATTAAAATAAAAAATAATGATATTCTCACCTTCCAGCGTCCCACGCAGCTTTCCCGCCTCTCAGCGACGCTCCCGGCCAATCGCGTTCCCAGTGATGCTTTGCGAGAATCACCCCAGATGACGTAGCGGTCTCGTGTGATGCTACGTCATCGGGATGATTGTCGCAAAGGACTCCTGGGAACGGAACTTGCCGGGAGCATCGCTGAGAGGCGGGAAAGCTGCAGGGGCCGCCGGAAGGTGAGAATATCATTATTTATTATTTTTTTATTATTTTTACATTAGATCTTTTTACTATTGATGCGGCATAGGCAGCATCAATAGTAAAAAGTTGGTCACACGAGTCAAACACTTGTTTGACTCGTATGACCAACTTGTCAGATCGCTTGTAAAACGCTAGCATTCTGCAAGCTAATTCTGCTTGCAAAACGCTAGTGTTATGTTTCGGTAGCTGAGGAGTGCAGGCAAAAAAGGCAATACACCAGAGCAGTTGGAATCTATGAGATTGCAGTACCCTGACTAACCACAACAACTAGAGGCAGCCGTGGAGCGTTCCTACGTTGGTCCTAGACGCCTCGTCACAGCCTGAGAAACTAACTACACCTAAAGATAGATATAGGAAAGCTATCTGCCCGGAGCAGAACCCCAAAGATAATAGAAAGCCCCCAAACATGTAATGGCGGTTAGACAAGAAGAAATACTGACACAGACAGAAAAGAGTATGAGCAAACGTTGGGGCCCAAACTAACTAAATAGAAAAGGATAGGAAGGGTCACTTACTGCAATCCCAGAAAACCCTGAAAAGCACCAACTCTACTAATTTCAAAAACACCTGATATCACACGACCTCTACCACCTAAATTAGTTCTCTGGTGTAACAAAATCAAAACAGCAGCCACTGAAAAAACTGGAAAAAGCAAATGTACAAACATCAGTGGCTGAACTAAACTGAGAGGGCAAAAGCCCTCGGAGGGGACCCCGAAGGCCCCCACAGAAGTGCAGGACAAAATGCAAAAATCAAGCACAAAAACAAAAAGAAGAAAATGTCCTATCTGTCAGCAGGAGATGCAGACACGACACAGCAGGCTACAAGGGAAACAGGATTCAAGGATAGAGACCAGAACAATTGATCACCGGCAACCCTGATGGGAAGGTGACTCCCTTATATAAGACCAGTCAGTAACACCTGATTCCCAATCCTCACAATCTTCACTGGACAGACCAGCACCGCTTGTAACCACCAGAGGGAGCCTCTGCTCAGAACTCATCCCAAGCCCACTCACATCAGTACCCCCCCTTGAGGAGGGGTCACCGAACCCTCATTTGAGCAACCAGGTTGGTCAGGATGAGCTCTATGGTACGCACGGATGAGTCTCCTAGCATGGATGTCCGAAGCAAACACCCAAGAATTGTCTTCCTGACCATAACCTCTCCACTTAACCAAATACTGGAGTTTCCGTCTAGAAAAACGAGAATCTAATATTTTCTCAACCACATACTCCAGATTGCCCTCAACCAAAACAGGGTCAGGAGGCACAGCAGCAGGAACCACTGGCTCAACAAACCTCTTCAACAAGGACTTGTGGAACACGTTATGGATCTTAAATGTCCCTGGAAGAAGCAAACGAAAAGAAACAGGATTAAGAATCTCCATGATCTTATAAGGTCCAATGAACCTAGGCTTAAATTTAGGAGATGCTACTCTCATAGGAATATTTTTTGAGGACAACCAGACCAAGTCCCCTACTTTAAACCGAGGACCATCAGTCCTATGCCGGTTAGCAAACCGCTGGGCCCTCTCCTGAGAGAGGGACAACCTCTCCACTACCTGGTCCCAAATCTGTTGCATACGCTCCACAACAGAGTCAACACCTGGACAGACAGAAGCCTCCGTCTGTCCTGAAGAAAATCGAGGGTGAAACCCAGAATTACAGAAAAACGGAGACATCAAAGTGGCAGAGCTAGCCTATTATTAAGAGCAAACTCAGCCAAAGGCAAAAAAGAGACCCAGTCATCCTGATCAGCAGACACAAAGCATCTTAGATAAGTCTCCAATGTCTGGTTTGTTCTCTCAGTTTGACCATTGGTCTGAGGATGAAATGCCGAGGAGAAAGACAATTGAACACCCAGTTTAGAACAAAAAGTCCTCCAAAATCTGGAAACAAACTGGACTCCTCTGTCAGACTCTATGTTCTCAGGAATGCCGTGTAAACGAAACAAGTGCTGAAGGAACAACGGCACCAATTCAGAGTAGGAAGGCAATTTAGGTAATGGCACAAGATGTATCATCTTGGAAAACCTATCACAAATCACCCAGATGGCGGTCATTCTCTGAGAAACAGGGAGGTCGGAAATGAAATCCATAGAGATATGGGTCCATGGTCTCTTGGGCACAGGCAATGGCATCAACAAACCACTAGAGCGAGAGCAAGGCTTGGAGCGAGAGCAAGTCCCGCAGGACTGCACAAATTCCCTGACATCACGAGACAAGGTAGGCCACCAAAAGGACCGACTAACCAAGTCTCTGGTACCAAAAATTCCGGGATGCCCAGCCAATGCGGAACAATGAATCTCAGACATCACACTCTTTTTCCACTGGTCCGGGACAAACAATTTTCCAACAGGGCAGCGCTCGGGCCTATCCTCCTGACACCCCTCCAGAGCAAGTCTCAAATTAGGTGAGATGGCGGAAAGAACTACACCCTCTTTCAAAATAACAGAAGGATCCGATAACTGAGGAGAGTCCGCAAGGAAGCTCCTCGAGAGGGCATCCGCCTTAACATTCTTAGTGCCAGGAAGAAAGGAAACCACAAAATTAAAACGTGTGAAAAACAAGGCCCACCTGGCCTGTCTAGGATTGAGTCGCTTGGCAGATTCCAGATAAACCAGATTCTTATGGTCAGTAAGGACCACCACCTGATGTTTGGCTCCCTCCAGCCAATGTCTCCACTCTTCAAAAGCCCACTTCATGGCCAATAACTCCCGATTACCCACGTCATAATTACGTTCAGTAGGAGAAAATTTTCGAGAGAAAAAGGCACAAGGGTTACTTTTAGAGGTCTCTGGATCTTTTTGGGACAAAACGGCACCTGCCCCAATTTCAGAGGCATCAACCTCCACCTGAAATGGCAGAGAAACATCAGGCTGCCGTAGAACAGGAGCAGAAGTGAATCTCTGCTTAGGGTGAGTTTCCACGGTCAGGAAACGCTGCGTGTTTGGCGCTGTGCGCTGGCGCAGCGCCAAACACGCAGCGTCCAGATGTTACAGCATAGTGGAGGGGATTTCAAGAAATCCCGTCTCCACTATGCGTAACAATACGCAGGTGGCAAACCTGCGTAAACGGACATGCGGCGCGTCTTTTTAGACCGCAGCTTGTCCTCGCGTATTGCGGCGACGGTGCGTCGCCGCAACAGAATTAACACAGGGCTATGTAGCCCTGCGCTCTTTCCGGAGGTGTTCCGGAGGTGTCCAGAACACCTCCGGAAAGATCGCGCGTCATAAAGGGGGCGGGGCTTAGACGGAGCGGAATTTCCGCTCCTTCCAAAGCGCTGTGGTTCCGGACCGTGGAACCACAGCCTCAAGATCCTGAAATGCAGAGACTGCCTCAGGAGGCCAATTCACCACATCAGAACCCTTTTTGGTCAAATCAGTTAATGGTTTAACAATAACCGAGAAATTACCAATAAATTTACGATAAAAATTGGCAAAACCCAAAAATCTTTGAAGAGCCTTTAATGAAGTAGGTTGGACCCAATCACAGATGGCCTGAACCTTGACCGGGTCCATTTCAATAACAGATGGGGACAAAATGAATCCCAGAAATGAGATCCTCTGTACGCCAAAAAGACACTTTGATCCCTTCACATACAGAGCATTCTCTCTCAAAATCTGGAATACAGTTCGAACATGTTTCACATGAGAGTCCCAGTCATTAGAAAAAATCAAGATATCATCCAAATAAACAATCAGAAATTTATCCACAAAATCCCTGAAAATGTCATTCATGAAGGACTGGAAGACAGAAGGAGCATTAGTGAGCCCAAAGGGCATCACAAGGTACTCAAAATGCCCCTCTGGGGTACTAAATGCCGTCTTCCATTCATCCCCGTGCTTAATGCGAATAAGGTTATACGCCCCCCTGAGGTCAAGCTTGGTAAACCAAGTTGCACTTTTCACCTTGGAAAACAGGTCAGAAATCAAGGGTAACGGACATTGATATTTCACTGTGATCTTGTTCAAGAGACGATAATCAATACACGGCCTTAATGAACCATCCTTTTTGGCCACAAAGAAAAAACCGGCACCCAAGGGTGAAGAGGATGGTCTGATATGACCCTTCTCCAATGACTCCTTGATATAAGACCGCATAGCGTCATGTTCAGGTACAGACAAGTTAAAAAGACGACCTTTAGGGAATTTACTACCAGGCACTAATTCAATAGCGCAGTCATAGCTCCTATGGGGAGGCAAGGATGCAGATTTACTTTCGCTAAATACATCAGAAAAATCAATCAAAAAGTCAGGAACATCCTGAGCCTGGGGGGAGGCAGAAAAAACAGGAGTGTTGGTATTAACACATTGGCAGCCCCAACTGGTTACAGACACAGATTTCCAATCCAAAACAGGATTATGAGACTGTAACCAAGGGAAACCCAGTACGATAATATCATGCAGATTATACAGAACCAAAAATTTGCAGCACTCTTGATGATCAGGTTCAACCCTCATTATCACCTGAGTAGAGAACTGAGGTTTATTCTCAGCCAAAGGGGTAGAATCGATCCCCAGTAGGGGAATAGACTTCTGTAGGGGTATCAAGGGAAACCCACAACGTTTAGCAAAATCATAATCCATCAGGTTAATAGCTGCTCCAGAATCAACGAAAGCCTGAGCAGAAAATGAGGACAGAGAGCATATCAGAGTGACAGTTAATAAAAACTTAGTCTGAACACTACCCAAGACAACTGAGCGTGCAAAACGACTTCCCCGCTTAGGGCAGACTGAAATAGCATGAGAGGATCACCACAGTAGAAACATAACCCATTGCGCTTTCGAAACTCATGACGCTGTGCCCCAGACACCACTCTATCACACTGCATGGATTCAGAAACAGGTTCACAAGGCAACACTATTCCACGCATACTTCTCCGCTCACTCAAACGTCTGTCAATTTGAATCGCTAATGACATAGAATCATTGAGACCAGAGGGGACAGGGAATCCCACCATAACATCCTTTACATTATCTGACAGACCCTTCCGAAAAAGGGCCGCCAAAGCGTCGTCATTCCACTTGGTCAGGACAGCCCACCTACGGAATCTCTGACAGTATAACTCAGCGTCATCAAGCCCCTGATTTAATGCCAACAAGTCTTTTTCAGCTTGATCAGTGACATTAGGCTCATCGTACAATAACCCCAAAGCCTGAAAAAATGCATCAACATCACTCAAAACAGGATCCCCAGGTGTCAGGGAAAAAGCCCAATCCTGAGGATCGCCGCGCAGGAGAGAGATGACAATTTGAAGGACTGAGGACTTAGATTTTAAGGCAAAAAACAATTTACAATTATTTTTGAAATTCTGAAACTTAGCTCGATCCCCTAAAAACAAATCTGGCATGGGAATCCTAGGTTCCACAACAGGCAACCTAGCAAGATATGCAGCAATACTCTGAACCTCAGTGGCAAGCTGATCCACACGGCCAGACAACTGTGCAAACTCCATTGAGAGAAAAAAATCCTCCCCAGCACCCAGAGATACAGAGGGAAAAAAAAAAATGCAACAAACAGAAAAATATCTCTGACAACTCTGACAACCGTTTTTTCTTTCACAAATTATTTCCCTTCTGTGAGTACCATACAATTTTAAATTTTGGGCCGGTGATACTGTTATGTTTCGGTAGCTGAGGAGTGCAGGCAAAAAAGGCAATACACCAGAGCAGTTGGAATCTATGAGATTGCAGTACCCTGACTAACCACAACAACTAGAGGCAGCCGTGGAGCGTTCCTACGTTGGTCCTAGACGCCTCGTCACAGCCTGAGAAACTAACTACACCTAAAGATAGATATAGGAAAGCTATCTGCCCCGGAGCAGAACCCCAAAGATAATAGAAAGCCCCCAAACATGTAATGGCGGTTAGACAAGAAGAAATACTGACACAGACAGAAAAGAGTATGAGCAAACGTTGGGGCCCAAACTAACTAAATAGAAAAGGATAGGAAGGGCACTTACTGCAATCCCAGAAAACCCTGAAAAGCACCAACTCTACTAATTTCAAAAACACCTGAGATCACACGACCTCTACCACCTAAATTAGTTCTCTGGTGTAACAAAATCAAAACAGCAGCCACTACATAGTAACATAGTTATTAAGGTTGAAGGAAGACTTTAAGTCCATCTAGTTCAACCCATATCCTATCCTAACCTGCCCTAACATGTTGATCCAGAGGAAGGCAAAAAAAAACCCAAGTGGCAAACAGTAAGCTTCACATTGGGGAAAAAAATTCCTTCCCGACTCCACATGCGGCAATCAGACTAGCTCCCTGGATCAACGCTGTATCTAGGAAACTAGTGAATATAGCCTGTAATATTATACTTTTCAAGAAAGGCATCCAGTCCCCTCTTAAATTTTAGTAAGGAATCACTCATTACAACATTAGACGGCAGAGAGTTCCATAGTCTCACTGCTCTTACAGTAAAGAATCTGCATCTGTGATTATGGCTAAACCTTCTTTCCTCCAGACGTAGAGGATGCCCCCTCGTCCCCGTCACAGGTCTAAGAGTAAAAAGATCATTAGAAAAGTCTTTGTACTGTCCCCTCATATATTTGTACATTGTAATAAGATCACCCCTAAGCCTTCGTTTTTCCAAACTAAATAACCCCAAGTGTAATAACCTGTCTTGGTATTGCAGACCCCCCAGTTCTCTAATAACCTTGGTCGCTCTTCTCTGCACCCGCTCCAGTTCAGCTATGTCTTTCTTATACACCGGAGACCAGAACTGCACACAGTATTCTAAGTGTGGTCGCACCAGTGACTTGTATAGAGGTAAAATTATGTTCTCCTCATGAGCATCTATGCCTCGTCTAATGCATCCCATTATTTTATTTGCCTTGGCAGCAGCTGCCTGACATTGGCCACTAAATGTGAGTTTGTCGTCCACCCATACACCCAAGTCTTTTTCAGTGACAGTTTTGCCCAGTGTTTTACAATTAAGCACATAATTATACATCTTATTTGTTCTACCCAAGTGCAAAAAAACTGGAAAAAGCAAAAGTACAAACATCAGTGGCTGAACTAAACTGAGAGGGCAAAAGCCCCGGAGGGGACCCCGAAGGCCCCCACAGAAGTGCAGGACAAAATGCAAAAATCAAGCACAAAAACAAAAAGAAGAAAATGTCCTATCTGTCAGCAGGAGATGCAGACACGACACAGCAGGCTACAAGGGAAACAGGATTCAAGGATAGAGACCAGAACAATTGATCACCGGCAACCCTGATGGGAAGGTGACTCCCTTATATAAGACCAGTCAGTAACACCTGATTCCCAATCCTCACAATCTTCACTGGACAGACCAGCACCGCTTGTAACCACCAGAGGGAGCCTCTGCTCAGAACTCATCCCAAGCCCACTCACAACAGCTAGTGTTTAGCGGGAATACGCATACCTATAATATGCGGATTTCCGGCGGCAGGGAGGTGCGGAATTGCTGCGGAAATTTCCATGGCAATTCCGCAACGTGTGCACATAGCATCATTCTGTGTCTACATTGGATAAAATGGAGGACTCTGTTTTCTGATTCTGTTTTCTTTAGATAGAATGGATGATGCCCTTTCTTAGTCTACCACAGACAAAATGGAGGATACCCTCTATATGTCTACCTCAGACAAAATGGAGGATGCACTCTGAGTCTACCTCAGGCAAAATGGAGGATGCACTAAGTCTACCTCAGGCAAAATGGAGGATACCCTTTCTAAGTCAACCTCAGACAAAATGGAGGATTCACTCTCTAAGTCTACCTCAGGCAAAATGGAGGATACCCTTTCTAAGTCAACCTCAGGCAAAATGGAGGATGCACTCTCTAAGTCTACATCAGACAAAATGGAGGATACCCTTTCTAAGTCAACCTCAGGCAAAATGGAGGATGCACTCTCTAAGTCTACATCAGACAAAATGGAGGATATCCTTTCTAAGTCAACCTCAGACAAAATGGAGGATGCACTCTGAGTCTACCTCAGGCAAAATGGAGGATGCACTAAGTCTACCTCAGGCAAAATGGAGGATGCACTCTCTAAGTCTACCTCAGGCAAAATGGAGGATACCCTTTCTAAGTCAACCTCAGACAAAATGGAGGATTCACTCTCTAAGTCTACCTCAGGCAAAATGGAGGATACCCTTTGTAAGGAAAGGGACCGCCACCATTTTGTATAGGGCCTATACCAGCCTCCATTTTGTCGGTTCACAGAGCCACAGACTATTAACTACACAGGGCCTATTAGCATATCCAGTACGACCGGTTTTGATGTCCACTAGGAATCAAAGGGGCTTTAGCATGCTAATTAGTTTAGGCCAGTGTCTGAATAAGATGGTCAGTCATATGGTAAATAGCTCAAGCTCAAGCCATTGTTTCCTGCTCCATATGAATTGCAAGCTAGTTAAAATGCGTGCTTCAAAGCAAAGGGGAAGGACCTAGCAGTTTTAAGAACTGTAGCCATGAAGAAGCTGGGGCATTCCATTTTCTCACAGCAGCAAGAAACACAAGGGACAGACCTTGCCAAGGGGGTAGCAACACATGCTTTGGGGACTATCCAGCAACTGAAGACTGTACCTGGGGACGGCAGAGCCCCCCTGCCTTCCCATGAAAATACTACCCGGTAATATTGATCTATAGCTTATACCTTTAAGCCTTGTACATTATCGTTGTATTTTTTCTCTGACTGCAATTCCATTGTAATTACGTTGTATAGCTTTACTGTATATTTCTGTAATTATCTAGTGCGCCCTTAAGGCAATTAAACCATAAAATTAATCTTGGGCTGCTGCTTTTACTCTGATCACGAATCTTAGAATACCCCGTGGGTAACAGGACACCCTCCCGGCGGCCATTTGCTCTAGGTGCAGTTCCCTTACTGACCTGAGAGACAAAGGGGGCGCCGGAGAGCTGTACCTGTGGAGTTACGTCCCATTTGTGACGTGGGAGGGAGGGGGTCGTCCTTCACATTTGGTAGCGGCGGTGGGATCAGAAGCTGTGATACCCGGGCTACCGTGTGGTGGTCGGCTTAGTTCCTCACAATTGGTGGCAGCAGTGGGATCAGAGTAATAGTGTGCGTGGGACCCCTACTCCCAGACACTAGAGACTACCAGCGGTACTTTCACTGCTGGGGTCTTAAGGTCAGCCCAGCACTAGACGGTCAGAGTGTAAATATAACAAGTTGTGTGCAAGGTCAGGGTTGCAGCTGTGTCAGTAACCAAAGGTTCCCAAGATGGCGGAAGGCATCAGGAGTAGGGCAAAGGGGGAGGCCAATGCTGTGGTCTATGAGGGGTTCGATACCGATGAGGGGGAGCTCAGCCAGGGCTCCCCAAGGAGCCCGACCCCCGTGCTCAGTCTCATAGTGGACTGTCCACCCCCTGCCCGTCCCAGCCTGTCCAGATCGTAGGCCCTTTTCCAAGCGGCTATGGCACAGCTCGAGGCTGGTAATGACGCCGCCTATGACAGACTCCTGGTGGTGGCAGAGAAAGCAGCAGAGCGTGAGCAAGCAGCGGCAGAGAGAGCAGCGGAGCGGGAGCATACAGAACGCCGTGAAGCTGCGGAGCGCCGGCACCGACTGGAGATGGCTCAGCACGGGCCCCCGCTGGACGCACCAGGCCCACCGGAGACAAGGGCTTCCAAGGTCCGGGCGGAGGACTTTCCCTTGCTTGAAAAGGATGGAGACCTGGATTCCTTTCTGCTTGCTTTTGAGAGGACATGCCTCCAACATCATCTGGCCCTGGATCAGTGGGCAAGGTGCCTGACCCCCCGTTTGAGGGGTAAGTCCCTGGAAGTTTTGGGGGACTTACCTGCCGGGGAGGAGCAGGACTACAACAGCATCAAGCGGGCCCTGATCCAGCACTACAACCTCACCCCAGAGTCGTACCGCAGGAAGTTCAGGAGCCTGCAGCGGGGTTCAAAGGACACCTGGACCGACCACATGTGGGCCCTGCTGAGAGCTGCGGAGCACTGGACCTCGGGTCTAGAGCTCACTACCCGCCAGGAGGTCCAGGAACTGTTTGTCATGGAGCAATTCTTGTGGAACTGCCCAGAGGACCTCCAGCAGTTCCTCCGTGACCGGAAACCAAAGGGGGCTTCTGCTACAGCCGCCCTGGCAGACGAGTATGCCAACAACAGGGCGCCGGAGCCAAAGAAGCCTGCCAGCAGCACCTGGAGAGGGGGTAAGCCCAATCCTGCCCCAGCCCCATATCCAGCCCCCAGAGTGCAAGGGGTGTACCCCCCGGCTGCCCTCTCCAGGCCAGGAACAGAACCCAGACGTTGTCATAATTGCAATCAGCCAGGACACTTTAAGGCTGCGTGTCCCCAGCGCCAGAAGGCCCCATCCCTGTCCCAGAAACCGACCACTGTTTTGTGTGTGGGAGGGGGTGGTGGGAGGTCCCTAGACAATTACCAACCCGTCACCATCGGCCGCTCAGCGGTCATGGGACTGCGGGACACAGGCGCTGAACGAACCCTGGTACGTCCTGAGGTGGTGTCCCCTCAAGACTTGGTACCTGGGAAAACCCTTCCGTCTCCGGAATTGGAGGCGTTGAACAGGCGCTGCCCGTTGCCAAGGTGTATTTGGACTGGGGCGCCGGGAGGGGGATGCGGGAGGTGGGAGTAACGCCAAATATTCCTGCAAATGTGTTGCTTGGGACCGATTTGGGGCGGCTAGTGTCCCAGTATGTGGCCACTGAACCCCCAAGTTCGGCTCCCCAAGAATGTCATGACTCTACTGTGAATGCTAATGTTAATGTATTGAATGTGCCTCCAACAGTGGAGGAGGGAGTGAAACCTGATGGTAAGCCATGCACTGACACTACACACACAGGGCTCACAGTGAGGACAGGTGAGGAGGCTGTAGGGGAGAGCTCAGAGGTGGAGGGAGGGGCTGCTATGGGCAGTGTAGGGCCCCTAAGTGAACCCAGCCTGCTGAGTCTAGGGCCCCTGCAGGAAGAGGAACAGGCCATGGGGGGAGGGGGCGTCCCGGGAGAGGAGCCACCAGGTAAGACCCCAGGGCAGGAGTTCCCCATATCCGGGATGTCAGGAAGTCAGGGAAGTCTGCCTGACCCGGCGACTTGGTCAGAGGATGAGGGAAAGCAGGCGTGGTCTCAGCGGTCGTGGCCGCTGTTACCAGGAGTGGGAGCGCTGAAGCCCAAGGAGCCTCGCGGAGGTCCGACGGTTTCCCCCTCTCCGACCAAGTGGCTGCCGAGTCAGACAGTAGCCAGGAGACAGATCCCGGGGAACTGACAGAGGACATGGCAGTTTCATCAATTCTTGCCACATCAAGTCAGGGATTTCAGGCAGCGTTGGAAGCTGACCCTAGCCTGAAGACTCTCAAGGAACAGGAGGCACAGCCTCCCCTGGAGTCCGACCGCGAGCGAGTGGTCTGGGACCAGGGACGCTGTATCGGGTAACGGTCCAGCAGGGATCACCGGAGGCGTGCCCAGGGACCGACAGTTAGTGGTGCCCCATCCGTTCAGGGCGGAATTGTTGCGGATCGCACACGAGATTCCAATGGCCGGTCACTTAGGGATCACTAAAACCAGGGCCAGGCTAGCTCAGCATTTCTACTGGCCTGGAATGAGGACCGAGGTGATAGCCTACTGCCGTTCGTGTGACACCTGTCAGAGGGTGGGGAAGGCGGGGCCGCGCCCCAAAGCCCCACTGGTAACTCTGCCCATCATCGAAGAGCCTTTCTCGAGGGTGGCTGTGGATCTCATTGGACCTCTGTCCACTCCCAGCCGCTCCGGGAAATGCTTTATACTAACGGTAGTGGACTATGCCACCCGGTACCCGGAGGCGGTAGCTTTGTCGTCCATTCGGGCCGACAAAGTGGCCACTGCCTTACTGGAGATTTTCTCCAGAGTGGGGTTTCCCAAGGAAATGCTCACCGACCGAGGGGCCCAGTTCATGGCGCAGCTGATGGAGTCTCTCTGTAAGCAGGTACAGGTGCAACATCTGGTGGCCAGCCCGTATCACCCACAGACCAATGGCTTGTGTGAGCGGTTCAATGGCACCTTAAAGCAGATGCTGAAGATGTTGGTCGACTCCCACGGGAGAGACTGGGAGCGGTATCTCCCACACCTGCTGTTTGCCTACCGGGAGGTCCCACAGGCCTCAACGGGGTTCTCCCCCTTTGAGCTCCTGTACGGGCGACGTGTACGGGGGCCCCTTGCTCTGGTGAAGGAAGCATGGGAAGGGGATTTAGCCACCCCTGGAGTGTCGGTCATTGAGTATGTCGTGCGCTTACGGGACCGAATGATGGCCTTGACGCGGCTGGTGCATGATAATATGGCCCAAGCTCAGGCTGACCAGAAGCGATGGTACGACCAGAATGCTTGTGAGCGGACCTACCAGGTGGGTCAAAAGGTGTGGGTACTGGTCCCCGTACCACAAAACAAGCTTCAGGCGGCCTGGGAGGGTCCATACCTCGTGCACGAGCAGCTCAACGCCGTCACCTACCTGGTCACCCTGGACCACGCCCGTGGAAGGAGGAAGGCCTTCCATGTGAACATGATGAAGGCCCATCATGAGCGGGAGGCTTATGCTCACCCAGTGTGCAACCTTCCAGAGGAAGGAGAGGCAGAAACCCTCCTCGATCTGCTCACCCAAGCCAAGGCGGGTGGATCCATCGAGGATGTGGGGGTTGGCCACCAGCTCTCGGAGGACCAGCGTTCCCAGCTGGGGGCCACCCTGCACCCCTTTCGGGAGCTGTTCAGCAGCCTGCCCGGAAGGACTGAGGCAGCAGTCCATGACGTGGACACTGGCAACCACCCCCCAATCCGGCGTTCAGCATATCAGGTCTCTCTTGAGGTGCAGCAGCAGATGCGCCAAGAGATAGACGAGATGCTGAGGCTGGGGGTGATCCAAGCGTCCAACAGCGCGTGGGCTTCGCCTGTAGTCCTCGTCCCTAAAAAGGACCGAACTACGCGGTTCTGCGTGGACTACAGGGGGCTCAACGCTGTGTCGGTCACCGATGCGTACCCAATGCCGCGCATCGATGACCTGCTCGACCAGCTGGCCGGGGCCAAGTACCTGACCATCATGGATCTGAGCAGGGGGTATTGGCAGATTCCCCTGACCCCTAGGGCACGGGAACGCTCTGCCTTTATCACCCCATTCGGACTGTACGAGTCCACGGTGATGCCCTTCGGCATGAAGAATGCCCCTGCCACTTTTCAGCGGATGGTCAACACGCTGCTCGAGGGACTGAAAGGGTATGCGACCGCGTACCTGGATGACATTGCCATCTTCAGTCTCACCTGGGAGGATCACCTAGAGCACCTGGCGCAGGTGCTCGGGCGGATCCAGCGAGCAGGCTTGACCATTAAGCCGGAAAAATGCCAGCTGGGTATGAGGGAGGTCCACTACCTGGGACACCGGGTAGGTGGGGGAGCTCTGAAGCCAGAGCCCGGGAAGGTGGATGCCATTGCATCCTGGCCCACCCCCAGGACCAAGAAGCAGGTGATGTCCTTTTTGGGTACTGCTGGGTACTATAGGAGGTTTGTTCCACACTATAGTGCCCTGGCCAAGCCCCTGACGGACCTCACCAAGAAAAGGCTGCCCGTCGCAGTCGACTGGACAGTCGCCTGCGAGACAGCTTTCCAGGCGCTCAAGACCGCCCTTTCTAGTTCTCCTGTACTACAGGCAGCCGACTTCACGCGGCCATTCTTAGTGCAGACCGACGCCAGCGACTTCGGCCTCGGTGCTGTGCTCAGCCAGGTTGACACTACGGGCCATGAACACCCCGTTTTGTACCTGAGCAGGAAGCTCCTGCCGAGGGAAGTGGCCTATTCCACGATGGAGAAGGAATGTCTGGCAATTGTGTGGGCCCTGCAGCGTCTGCAGCCATACTTGTACGGACGCCAATTCACCGTGGAAACAGACCACAACCCCCTCAGCTGGTTACACACGGTCTCTGGGACGAATGGGAGGCTGCTACGCTGGAGCCTCGCTCTCCAACAGTACCATTTCACCATTTGCCACAAAAAGGGCAGGGACCATGGTAACGCTGATGGGTTGTCCCGGCAAGGAGAGGGTGCGGTAGGGCGCACGGGGGAACACAGGAATGTGATACCCCCTAGCGCCCTCAAAAGCAGGGAGGTGTAAGGAAAGGGACCGCCACCATTTTGTATAGGGCCTATACCAGCCTCCATTTTGTCGGTTCACAGAGCCACAGACTATTAACTACACAGGGCCTATTAGCATATCCAGTACGACCGGTTTTGATGTCCACTAGGAATCAAAGGGGCTTTAGCATGCTAATTAGTTTAGGCCAGTGTCTGAATAAGATGGTCAGTCGTATGGTAAATAGCTCAAGCTCAAGCCATTGTTTCCTGCTCCATATGAATTGCAAGCTAGTTAAAATGCGTGCTTCAAAGCAAAGGGGAAGGACCTAGCAGTTTTAAGAACTGTAGCCATGAAGAAGCTGGGGCATTCCATTTTCTCACAGCAGCAAGAAACACAAGGGACAGACCTTGCCAAGGGGGTAGCAACACATGCTCTGGGGACTATCCAGCAACTGAAGACTGTACCTGGGGACGGCAGAGCCCCCTGCCTTCCCATGAAAATACTACCCGGTAATATTGATCTATAGCTTATACCTTTAAGCCTTGTACATTATCGTTGTATTTTTTCTCTGACTGCAATTCCATTGCAATTACGTTGTATAGCTTTACTGTATATTTCTGTAATTATCTAGTGCGCCCTTAAGGCAATTAAACCATAAAATTAATCTTGGGCTGCTGCTTTTACTCTGATCACGAATCTTAGAATACCCAGTGGGTAACAGGACAACCTCCCCGGTGGCCATTTGCTCTAGGTGCAGTTCCCTTACTGACCTGAGAGACAAAGGGGGCGCCGGAGAGCTGTACCTGTGGAGTTACGTCCCATTGGTGACATGGGAGGGGGTCGTCCTTCACATTTGGTAGCGGCGGTGGGATCAGAAGCTGTGATACCCGGGCTACCGTGTGGTGGTCGGCTTAGTTCCTCACACCCTTTCTAAGTCAACCTCAGGCAAAATGGAGGATGCACTCTCTAAGTCTACAAAAGACAAAATGGAGGATACCCTTTCTAAGTCAACCTCAGGCAAAATGGAGGATGCACTCTCTAAGTCTACATCAGACAAAATGGAGGATACCCTTTCTAAGTCAACCTCAGACAAAATGGAGGATTCACTCTCTAAGTCTACCTCAGGCAAAATGGAGGATGCACTCTCTAAGTCTACCTCAGGCAAAATGGAGGATGCCCTTTCTAAGTCAACCTCAGGCAAAATGGAGGATGCACTCTCTAAGTCTACATCAGACAAAATGGAGGGTGCCCTCACTAAGTCTACCTCAGACAAAATGGAGGAGGCTCTCTTTCTCCATCTGATAAATCGAGGATGCTTTAGCTCTCGGTCTACCTCACATGAGATTCTCTTTTTCACTCTGCTTGATATAACGCTCACTTTCTCTCTCCTCAGTTTACCTCAGGCAAAATGGAGGATGCGCTGTTTTCTTCACATAACATGGAGGATGCACTGTTTTCTTCACATAACATGGAGGATGCGCTGTTTTCTTCACATAACATGGAGGATGCGCTGTTTTCTTCAGATAACATGGAGGATGCATTGTTTTCTTCACATAACATGGAGGATGCCCTCTTTTCTTAACATAAAATGGAGGATGCACTGTTTTCTTCACATAACACGGAGGATGCACTGTTTTCTTCACATAACATGGAGGATGCACTGTTTTCACATAACATGGAGGATGCCCTCTTTTCTTAACATAACATGGAAGATGCGCTGCTTTCTTCACATAACATGGAGGATGCGCTGTTTTCTTCACATAACATGGAAGATGCGCTGTTTTCTTCACATAACATGAAGGATGCGCTGTTTTCTTCACATAACATGGAAGATGCACTGTTTTCTTCACATAACACTGAGGATGCGCTGTTTTCTTCACATAACATGGAGGATGCACTGTTTTCACATAACATGGAGGATGCACTGTTTTCTTCACATAACATGGAGGATGCACTGTTTTCACATAACATGGAGGATGCGCTGTTTTCTTCACATAATATGGAGGATGCACTGTTTTCACATAACATGGAGGATGCCCTCTTTTCTTCACATAACATGGAGGATGCCCTCTTTTCTTAACATAAAATGGAAGATGCGCTGTTTTCTTCACATAACATGGAGGATGCGCTGTTTTCTTCACATAAAATGGAGGATGCACTTGACTCACACCACAATTGTGGATACCAGGGCTATGGGGTACTCGGAGCCGAGCCCATTGATTTCTATGGGAGTTGTCACTGGCAGCGGGACTCGGTCCGTGGCCCTGGCAGTCAAGCGATGGGGGATATTTACAGGGGATTTTAAGGATAGGTAGTTTGTGACGCCACCTGTGGTATCTGGTTAATTGGACCAGCGCTGCTATAAGGATCTTCACAGGGGATGTTATGGGGGCAGCTGGGTGGTAAGTCTCCCACAGGTGAGACGGGTCCCTGGAAGTCTATGGTGATGATGCAGGGTGTAGATAAGAATTCAGTCACACACAATGCAGCTTCTTTTCATACCTTTACTGGTAGATGGTTCAAGCAGATCCCGGGGAGCTGGTCGGGGTGGAGAATGCACATTCGGGTAACCGCTGAGCAGGTTAGAGGCCTCCTTTACTTCAATATGTATGTGAGTCCAACTTGCCTGAAGCGAAGTTAACTCTGAACTCTCCAGCTTTCTCAATAGCTGTAATGCCCGGCCAACATTGTGGTGGAGCCTTCTATATCTCTGACTAGCAGATGTTGAGAGAACTAAGTCCTTACTTTTGTCGTGCACTTGACTCAAAGTCCCCGTTCTCCCTGACTCCGGTTACGTATTGACGCTTTGGGCTGCACTCTGCGACCTGTAGTCCAGATGCCTCCGGTTTTCTTGTTACTAAGCTTGAAACTCTAGCAACGCTTCGGACCCCGGTGTCCGGCAATTTAGTGCAGGCAATCCAATACCTAAAGCACTTCTCTATCTTCTCCACTGCGCCCTTCGCCCTGCTTCCCGCTCTTAACATAAGCACTTGTAGCTTTCGATGGAAGTGTCAGCTTTCTTCTAGAGCTCACTGCACAGCTCTCAGTATCCTCCAAGTCCAGACTGGACTGAGACTGAACTGCCCTGTACTCAGACAGGAAACAGACTGACTGAACTCCTCTGTCCGAAGACAGGAACTAGACTGAACTGAGCTCCTCTCAGACAGGAAACTGAATGAAAGACTGAACTAGGGATGACTCACTCCTGAGCCACCCGGAGCTTGACTTAACTTTCTGCTACATGTCACTCCCTTTTATACCCCTGATGGGTGTGTCTGAAAGTGTGAGTGAAGTGAATGGATATCAAGCGTTGCGGTTACCTTCCTGTGCATTCTCCTGGATTTGTGTGCCTTACATAGCTGGGCCACACATCCCCCCTTGGTTAAACACAGCACTCCCGGGCTGTAAAAGAGAAAAGAAAACATTTTTGTTTTTGCATTTAACATAAACATTTTAACTCATCCCATCCGGGAGGTAAGACTTCTTTAACGTTACAATTTGTACATTAGAAAATTACAAAAGTATCAAAGCATTCTCATTATACAAGACAATATTCTTGTGGAGGACCCGCACCAAAAACCTCCCACGTGGGTCCTGGGTGGGCTGCAGGACTTCTGACTGCAGACCTCACTCTAGGCCACACCATTCGGGTTTTTCTTCAGAGGTAGATAGTAATGGTTTCATGTAAAACCAAGATATAGCACCGTAGTGCAAACTATTTACATTTAAAGTCTTTGGGCTGGCACAGTCCACAGCCTCGCAGTCCATGCATAATCAAAGACACATTTCAAGACATATAACATTTTCAAGTAATCACATTATTCATTCTTCACTTTAACTTTCACTTTACCCAACCGGGTATTCTATTTAAATATCTAAACATCATACATATTATTTATAAAGTGCAATTTGGCAAAACTTCTTCTTTGTAAAACTTTATACATACTTCAGGTGCAGTAAACCCCTGTCTGGGTTCTACTGGCTTTCATTTTTCTTGCTAACTTCAATAACGTCTTCCACTCCTGGGGCTGGAACGACGCGGTGTTCTTTTGAACGCATAACAAACAAGTCATGGCCTGCTATCAGTGTTTGAGTGGCCACAGTTCTCATTCTAACGGTGGACCCAACGGGTACTTCTTTTCTGTAGGACGCCGATTGCGTCACTGAGGTAGTCGCAAGGGGCGATGCTAAAGTAATCACAGGTTGCGATGCAGAGTGGGTCGCAGATTGCGATGCAGGGGGCGACGTAGGTCGAGATGAGTATGCAGGGGGCGATGCCGGGGCACGGCCTGGTGCGGTGAGAGCTCGGGACTGGGACGCTTCGGTATTGTGTACGGTACCGGCGTCGGGAACGGGGTCACTGATAACAGAGACGTTTAGGGCATACCATCCCTTTAAACCCCAGTGTCGCTGTTTTCTTCACATAACATGGAGGATGCGCTGTTTTCTTCACATAACATGGAGGATGCACTGTTTTCTACATAACATGGAGGATGCCTTTTTCTTCACATAAATGGAGGATGCGCTGTTTTCTTCAATAACATGGAGGATGCCTGTTTTCTTCATATAACATGGAGGATGCGCTGTTTTCTTCATATAACATGGAGGATGCGCTGTTTTCTTCACATAACATGGAGGATGCGCTGTTTTCTTCATATAACATGGATGATGCCTGTTTTCTTCACATAACATGGATGATGCGCTGTTTTCTTCATATAACATGGAGGATGCACTGTTTCTTCACATAACATGGAGGATGCGCTGTTTTCTTACATAACATGGAGGATGCATTGTTTTCTTCACATAACATGGAGGATGCTCTGTTTTCTTCATATAACATGGAGGATGCTTGTTTTCTTCACATAACATGGAGGATGCACTGTTTTCTTCACATA
Organism: Oophaga sylvatica; assembly: GCA_033576555.1. Taxonomy (NCBI): domain Eukaryota; kingdom Metazoa; phylum Chordata; class Amphibia; order Anura; family Dendrobatidae; genus Oophaga; species Oophaga sylvatica. The sequence goes on from JARQOD010000108.1 coordinate 220,528, forward strand.
ACATGGAGGATGCGCTGTTTTCTTCATATAACATGGAGGATGCGCTGTTTCTTCACATAACATGGAGGATGCGCTGTTTTCTTCACATAACATGGAGGATGCCCTTTTCTTAACATAAATGGAGGATGCGCTGTTTTCTTCAGATAACATGGATGATGCGCTGTTTTCTTCACATAACATGGAGGATGCCTGTTTTTCACATAACATGGAGGATGCACTGTTTTCTTCACATAACATGGAGGATGCGTGTTTTCTTCATATAACATGGATGATGCGCTGTTTTCTTCACATAACATGGAGGATGCCTGTTTCTCACATAACATGGAGGATGCATTGTTTCTTCACATAACATGGAGGATGCGCTGTTTTCTTCACATAACATGGAGGAGCCTGTTTTCTTACATAACAATGGAGGATGCGCTGTTTTCTTCAATAACATGGAGGATGCGCTGTTTTCTTCATATAACATGGATGATGCGCTGTTTTCTTCACATAACATGGAGGATGCACTGTTTTCTTCACATAACATGGAGGATGCGCTGTTTTCTTCACATAACATGGAGGATGCCTGTTTTCACATAACATGGATGATGCGCTGTTTTCTTCACATAACATGGAGGATGCCCTCTTTTCTTAATAAATGGAGGATGCCTTTTCTTCACATAACATGGAGGATGCCTGTTTTCTTCACATAACATGGAGGATGCTGTTTCTTCACATAACATGGAGGATGCGCTGTTTTCTTCACATAACATGGAGGAGGCCCTCTTTTCTTAACATAAAATGGAGGATGCGCTGTTTTCTTCACATAACATGGAGGATGCGCTGTTTCTTAATATAACATGGATGATGCGCTGTTTTCTTCACATAACATGGAGGATGCACTGTTTCTTCACATAACATGGAGGATGCGCTGTTTTCTTCTATAACATGGATGATGCGCTGTTTTCTTCACATAACATGGAGGATGCGCTGTTTTCTTCACATAACATGGAGGATGCGCTGTTTTCTTCACATAACATGGAGGATGCCCTCTTTTCTTAACATAAATGGAGGATGCGCTGTTTTCTTCACATAACATGGAGGATGCGCTGTTTCTTCAATAACATGGATGATGCACTGTTTTCTTCATATAACATGGATGATGCTGTTTTCTTCAATAACATGGAGGATGCGCTGTTTTCTTCATATAACATGGAGGATGCGCTGTTTTCTTCATATAACATGGATGATGCGCTGTTTTCTTCACATAACATGGAGGATGCGCTGTTTTCTTCACATAACATGGAGGATGCACTGTTTTCTTCACATAACATGGAGGATGCCCTCTTTTCTTAACATAAAATGGAGGATGCGCTGTTTTCTTCACATAACATGGAGGATGCGCTGTTTTCTTCATATAACATGGATGATGCGCTGTTTTTCTCACATAACATGGAGGATGCACTGTTTTCTTCATATAACATGGAGGATGCGCTGTTTTCTTCATATAACATGGATGATGCGCTGTTTTCTTCACATAACATGGAGGATGCGCTGTTTTCTTCACATAACATGGAGGATGCGCTGTTTTCTTCACATAACATGGAGGATGCATTGTTTTCTTCATATAACATGGATGATGCGCTGTTTTCTTCACATAACATGGAGGATGCGCTGTTTTCTTCACATAACATGGAGGATGCGCTGTTTTCTTCATATAACATGGATGATGCGCTGTTTTCTTCACATAACATGGAGGATGCGCTGTTTTCTTCACATAACATGGAGGATGCGCTGTTTTCTTCACATAACATGGAGGATGCCCTCTTTTCTTAACATAAAATGGAGGATGCGCTGTTTTCTTCACATAACATGGAGGATGCGCTGTTTTCTTCATATAACATGGATGATGCGCTGTTTTCTTCACATAACATGGAGGATGCGCTGTTTTCTTCACATAACATGGAGGATGCGCTGTTTTCTTCACATAACATGGAGGATGCGCTGTTTTCTTCACATAACATGGAGGATGCGCTGTTTTCTTCACATAACATGGAGGATGCGCTGTTTTCTTCATATAACATGGAGGATGCGCTGTTTTCTTCATATAACATGGATGATGCGCTGTTTTCTTCACATAACATGGAGGATGCGCTGTTTTCTTCACATAACATGGAGGATGCGCTGTTTTCTTCACATAACATGGATGATGCGCTGTTTTCTTCACATAACATGGAGGATGCGCTGTTTTCTTCATATAACATGGAGGATGCGCTGTTTTCTTCATATAACATGGATGATGCGCTGTTTTCTTCACATAACATGGAGGATGCGCTGTTTTCTTCACATAACATGGAGGATGCACTGTTTCTCTCACATAACATGGAGGATGCCCTCTTTTCTTAACATAAAATGGAGGATGCGCTGTTTTCTTCACATAACATGGAGGATGCGCTGTTTTCTTCATATAACATGGATGATGCGCTGTTTTCTTCACATAACATGGAGGATGCACTGTTTTCTTCACATAACATGGAGGATGCACTGTTTTCTTCACATAACATGGAGGATGCGCTGTTTTCTTCACATAACATGGAGGATGCGCTGTTTTCTTCACATAACATGGAGGATGCACTGTTTTCTTCACATAACATGGAGGATGCACTGTTTTCTTCATATAACATGGATGATGCGCTGTTTTCTTCACATAACATGGAGGATGCACTGTTTTCTTCACATAACATGGAGGATGCGCTGTTTTCTTCATATAACATGGATGATGCGCTGTTTTCTTCACATAACATGGAGGATGCACTGTTTTCTTCACATAACATGGAGGATGCGCTGTTTTCTTCACATAACATGGAGGATGCATTGTTTTCTTCATATAACATGGATGATGCGCTGTTTTCTTCACATAACATGGAGGATGCACTGTTTTCTTCACATAACATGGAGGATGCGCTGTTTTCTTCATATAACATGGATGATGCGCTGTTTTCTTCACATAACATGGAGGATGCGCTGTTTTCTTCACATAACATGGAGGATGCGCTGTTTTCTTCATATAACATGGAGGATGCGCTGTTTTCTTCACATAACATGGATGATGCGCTGTTTTCTTCATATAACATGGATGATGCACTGTTTTCTTCATATAACATGGATGATGCGCTGTTTTCTTCACATAACATGGAGGATGCGCTGTTTTCTTCATATAACATGGAGGATGCGCTGTTTTCTCATATAACATGGATGATGCGCTGTTTTCTTCACATAACATGGAGGATGCGCTGTTTTCTTCACATAACATGGAGGATGCACTGTTTTCTTCACATAACATGGAGGATGCCCTCTTTCTTAACATAAAATGGAGGATGCGCTGTTTTCTTCACATAACATGGAGGATGCGCTGTTTTCTTCATATAACATGGATGATGCGCTGTTTTCTTCACATAACATGGAGGAAGCACTGTTTTCTTCACATAACATGGAGGATGCGCTGTTTTCTTCATATAACATGGATGATGCGCTGTTTTCTTCACATAACATGGAGGATGCGCTGTTTTCTTCACATAACATGGAGGATGCACTGTTTTCTTCACATAACATGGAGGATGCGCTGTTTTCTTCACATAACATGGAGGATGCGCTGTTTTCTTCACATAACATGGATGATGCGCTGTTTTCTTCACATAACATGGATGATGCGCTGTTTTCTTCATATAACATGGATGATGCGCTGTTTTCTTCACATAACATGGAGGATGCACTGTTTTCTTCACATAACATGGAGGATGCGCTGTTTTCTTCACATAACATGGAGGATGCATTGTTTTCTTCATATAACATGGATGATGCGCTGTTTTCTTCACATAACATGGAGGATGCACTGTTTTCTTCACATAACATGGAGGATGCGCTGTTTTCTTCATATAACATGGATGATGCGCTGTTTTCTTCACATAACATGGAGGATGCGCTGTTTTCTTCATATAACATGGAGGATGCGCTGTTGTGTCGACCCGCCACCACAATTGTGGGTTACCAGGGCAATGGGGTACTCAGAGCCGAGCCCGTAGAAGTCTATGGGGATTGTCACAGGTAGCTGTGGCTCG